>APFE030833005.1:18213-36650 GCA_000404065.3 Pinus taeda
ATAAATAGGCCTTTGAGCCTCATTGTAACACAGTTCATAGGCATGTAGCCGCCACATCTCTTCTCAGAGATAAGCTACCATCGCCCTAGCTGGTTTATTTTCAACTCTGTTTGTAAGCATATTTCAGTGTTTTCCATTAATGAAGTGAAGTATTATTTCCGCTGCATCTTTGTGTATATGGTTATCTCTGTATTTTGTTGCATTCCCATTTAAATCCGGATCATCTCTCCATGGTTTGCTAATATAGAAAATTATTTGGTTTCAACTCAGTTCCCGCCATACCTGTCCTCCAAAGAGAAGAGCAAGATCGTGAGGGAAAGTGCCCCATTCACTTGGATTGGGGGCATCTTTTTAAACTTGGCCTAGATTAAATTTTTAGGCGATGTGTCAGGGAGGAGGAAGTTTTGGACATCCTCCTAACCTGTCATGATGGGTCCTATGGAGGCCACTTTGCAGCAAAAAGAACCACCTTCAAAATTCTACAGGTAGGTTACTATTGGCCCACTCTTCATCAAGATGTCAGAAGATACATAAGCCAATGTGACAGATGTCAAAGGATGGGGAAACCTACTCCAAAGGATGAGATGCCCTTGTAGCCTCAAGTGACGTTCGAGCCATTTGAGAAGTGGGGCATGGACTTTGTGGGTCTTGTCAACCCTCCTTCAAAACATAAGTCCTATATCATTGTGTGCATGGGCTACCTAACAAAGTGGGTAGAAACAAAGGCAAACAAAGCAGCAACAAAAGAAAAAGTAGCTGAGTTCTTGAGGGAAAATATATTCTACAAGTTTGGCTACATAAGAGAATTAATCACAGATCATGGAATTCAGTTCACCTCCAACCTAATTGAAGACTTGCTCACTCATCATAAGATTAAGCGCAGAACTTCCACCCCTTATCATCCGCAAGAAAATGGACAAGTGGAAATTAATAACAGGGCTTTGGAAGAGATTTTGACTAAGGTAGTGAGCATCAACAAGAAAGATTGGGTAGATCATTTGATTGAGGCCACCTGGGCCAAACTACAACAGGGTTCACACCCTACGAGCTGGTCGACGGGAAGAAGGCTTTGCTGTCCATAGAATTTGAATATAACACATTGAGGTTGGCAGCTCAGCTGGACCTAGATCTCAGCGATGCACAACATGAAAGATTACGTCAGCTGAATGGATTAGATGAACGGAGAATGCAGGCCCTTCTCCACTCAGAGGTAGTCCAAATTCAACGAAAGATATGGCATGACCGACACCTCCAAGAAAAGCACTTTCAATGAGGAGATTGGGCACTATTATATGATTCAAGATATAAGGATTTCAAGGGAAAGCTAAGGACAAGATGGCTGGGACCATATATAGTGGAGAAATGCAATGACAATGGTTCAGTCCTTATCAGGACCATTGATGAAGAAGCCATCCCCATGCTCGTCAATGGGCATCGATTGAAAATCTATAGGAAGCCCTTTCTAAGCAAGAGTTCATTTAAACTTTGGGTAAATCAATGTTGGTAGTGGAGCAGGTCCCTGTCTCCACTCCACCCACACTTTGAAAAAAAAAAAAAAAAAAAAAAACAGAAAAAGGAAAAAGGAATAAAAGATCATTGGGTGAAAACCTCTTGGAGGCACCCAGGGCAGACAGTGAGGGTGAAAACCTCCCGGAGGCGCCCCAACTGTCTAAAAAAAAAAAAAAAACTAATTTCCGTTAAATAAATTGCAGGTTGCAGGAAGGTCATTATAGGTTTTAGGAGGATCACACAAGACAAAGACAGAGGCCATAACCAGGCTACAGGCATCCCTCACAATCCATTACTCCATGATCAGTACCCCTTCCAAAGATTTGGTCTCACTCGATCTGAAATTTCACCTCCTACAGGGAACTCTGTATCTTCTATAGGAGGATCCTGTAGAATCTATAGAAAAGCCAAAATCGATCTCACAAGAGGACCCGAAGGTTGGGAATCTGTCTATGAGGCCTGTAAACCTCCCTGCTTCCATCCATCACCATATGTCACCCTTTTTCCATCTCTGTACACCTCCATTGCACTTGTTTTTATGTCCCTACACAGTCACACACAGAAATCTTGTTTCCTTCATGCTGGCAGCCAAATTTTTTAATGACAAATCAAAGTAGTAGTTTTTCACTCACCATACCTGATACCCTCCATCTAGACTCGTTATCAGCTGAGACCCTCGTCAGTAGTTGTAGCCCTGCTCATTCTATCTTGCATTCCAGGAGGAGAAGCAGCTACAGGAAATCCTATAGGATTCCTGTAGCAACTGATCCCTCTGAAGATGTACTCCAGAGATAGGGACAACAAAGTATGGCATATGAAACATGCATGGAGCTCTATTTGAATGTGTGAACATCAGCAACAGCCCGAGTCCAAGCATGCAGAGTGCAAGTAGCAACAACAATGAAGAAATGGGTTCCAAAATCCAAAAAAATGCATAACACAGCCGCGACTACGCAGGTAAGTTCCTAAACCTATTCCTTAATTGTATAAATCATATTTCAAGACTGCGTGACTATGGGAATGGTTCAGATTGAGTAGAATCGGTGGCTAGTTAACTGGACACTCTTGATCAATTACACATCCTCGTGGAATCCAGACGAGCCCCGTTAAATTCAAAATTTCCGACCAGATATGCAACCAACACGTGTGGAATGTCCATTTAGGAAGAAATATTCGGGATTGGTAGTGGTGGTGGCGGATAACGGGAGAAAGGGAGGTGATGGCAGTTAGATGACATGCAGAAACATTATGGTTGTGACATAGGATCAATGATCCGGTCTGGCCACCTCATCCCTTCACCACGAACCACGCCTACAGTTAAAAGACAACTTAGTTGAAACATTCACCACCCTTTGTTCATTCTGCACTCACAACGTTCTTGATTGGAGTACGCATCCACCGCTTCTAGAGTAGCTAACCAGTTGTCCTCCACTAGTTTTTTGCCTATTTTTTGAAAATCTCCCGCCTATTGGGCTCGACAAGAAGCACAATTTCATTCTACAGGATTTGGGAGATTTCTACAGGAAGGGTTCTATAGGAAAGGCAGAGAATAGCTCTGCAGAAAGGAGACCCGAGATTTTTATCGAAATTCAAGCTCAAAATGAGGTAGGCTCGAGAAAGCTTCTCTATGCAGAATTTGTTTGAGTAAGGTGGTGAATTGGACATGGCGGTAGATTGAAAAAGAGAGTGAAAGTCTGCCTGTGCATTGAAAAAGTGAAAGCTTGCCTGCATATTTCCCTGAGTCTACACAGTTTCTTTTTCTCTATGCATCCAGAATCTCGTCATCCTTTTTCAAATTCTCCTGTAAGAAATATCCATGTAGCAGTAAAGGCCAGCCTGTGTGTGTGTGTGTGTGTGTGTAAAGAAAAAAACGAATGTGCATATCTATCTATGTGCTGAGAAAAGAACCTGTGTCCTTATCCTCTGTTCTATAGAAAAATTCTTTCTTTTCAAGAATAGAAAGTCAAATACAGGGTGATAACAGTTTAAAACGAGGGAATTATTGCCATTTGACATTGTGAAGTAGCACACGAGAAACTCCTTCTTGGGCTCAGAAAAAAAACCGAATTCAACGATCCTCTGTTTCAGTGATTGACTGTTTTTTTCCACCTGAGCATTTCCTTTTCTGGTTAAAACACAAAAAAGCACTCAACACCATGCTAGGAGGATTCATAAGGAAAGAACCCTTAAACTCTAGCAAATTGCACGAGCTCCCTGAGGTGGTGGACCTTTTTACTAGGGCAAACTGGATATCCTTCTTTGACAGAATTCAGGGTTATGATGAGGAGGTGACTCAAGAGTTTTTGATGTCCCTAAGACCACATTCGAAGACACATGCCACATCTAGTTTTAGGGGTTTGACCCTAGAACTTACCACTAATTTCATCAGTAGAATTACCGGTCTACCATTGGGGCTCCCTTGGAGCAAAGAGGAGAAATCATTGGGACAAGTTGCTAAGAAAACATTTTTTCTGCCTAAGGAGCATCCTGGAGAAGATAAAAACGGGGTTAGAAGGACTAGCTTGCCTCCTCTCTGGAGTGAAGTCAGTTATCAAATAATGAAGTATATCACTTGTGAGGGGAGGTTCAACATCATTTATGGATATCATTTCAGTTTGTTACATGAATTGAGGTATGGGATAGACTTGCCTCCACCTAGAAAACTGAGCATCCCATATTTCCTCCTTCAGTCTTTAATTGAATGTGGTACAAAGCTAAATGCAGGGATCCTAGATCAGTTAGCCCACCATGTGCTCATCAAACTATTGGTGGAAGATGCTTTACACACTTATACTATCCCCATAGCTTGGGAAATCTTTAGAAATATGTCCAGGGATGATGACATTAGAAATTTGGCTAAGAACATCACCCCATCCAGTAGTGATGAGGGGGAGCAAACATAAGAAATTGAGAAGAATAATGATGAGGGAGCATAAGAAATTCAAGCAAAAGGAAAAACAGAGGAAGAACAGAAAGAAAAAGAAGAATTTGACAAGACTGATGAGCCTAAAACAGAGAAGGAGACAACAACAAGAAAGAGAAGGGAAAAATGACACCTATTGGAAAGAAAAAGGCCAAGGAAGCCCAAAAGAAGGCTACCACAGCCAAAGTAAGAACCCAGCATGAGAAGGAAAAGACACACCCTGAGATATCAGTAACACAGGCATAAACAATGGACATAGAGATTTCTACAGGAAGTGAGGGAAAAGAACAACAGAAAGAGAAATCCCCTGAGATGTTGGAAAGGTAAGCAGTAGCTGTGCTTGCTAAATTAAGCACACCTACAAAACAAAAAGGAAAGAGAAAAAGGAAAACCTCCATGTACTTTACAGCCAGAAAAAGCACCCAGATAAAGGTGGGGCAAGTCCCAGCCTTCATCACAAGAACCTATCATAATCACAGATGCACCTACTGAATAGAAGGAGGAATCCCCCTACAAGATATCTATCTCTTATGAAAGAGGAAGTCCCAAGACTTCTACATGGAGGGAGAAAATAAAACTGATGGACACCAAAAGAGTTCTACAGGAAGCTGAGACTTCTCTACAGGAGATGCTATCTAAGTTAAAGAAGATTGAAAAATTGGAAGAGGAGGCAGCGAAACAATCACAAGAAGAAGAAATACCGAGGAGATCCCTGAACCAAGTCCTCAACGTAGTTTGAGCTCATATTACAACTTTTTAGAAAGTGGGAAAATCATCCCATGGAAGTTCATTGTACCACTTTTCTTTGCATTGGAACATGAATGGGTTAGGACTCACACTTGGATGAGAATGGCTAAATCCAAGGGAGTTGCAGAAGAGAGTTGAAAAGAGAGTTGGCCATGGTGAGGCACACTGAAAGCAGTAAAAGAGTCGAACTGCAGGAGGAAAATGCACTACTGAAAAAGTAGTTACAGCAACAACAAGCTGAAAAGGCAGACATGCCACAAACTTCTGAAGCACAACAACTGAAGGAAGGTCACCTGGTAGGACAAGAAATAGCATAGGAACAATAGCCAAGGGAAGAGGCACAACCTGATAAGGAAATATTGATAAAGCATCAATAGGAGAGGGAGTCTCAGACAACAGCTGAAATACTGATGCTGAAACAACAACTGCAGGAAAGAGAAGCCCAGATGTCCTACATGGCCAACTGGGCAATGGAAGCCTTACAATCTAGAAAACTGGCCAAATCTTATGCATTGTATCTTAAAGACCAATGGCTTCAGTTTCAAATCAAAACATCTATTTTCTTGCACAACTAGGGTTAGTCAGTAAAACTAGGATTTGCTAGGGTTTGCATTTCCTTTCAGCTTTCATCTTCTTTCTACAAGTAGACTAGCCTCTTTTGAGTTACCTTTTGTCCATCATTAGTTAAAAGCTTCTTCTAAGAACTCATAGAAGTTGGCTTAAGCTCCTAGAAAACTTGTGCCAGCTGATCAAGTGACAACTTGCAGTAAGAGCTAGTCCTTGTGCATATAGCACCATCGCTTCCAAGTTTGTTACGAACTACCGGGTTGATAAAAGTAAAGTAGGGAGTCCCAGGAGTTGCAACATCATTGTTGCAATACTAGAGCTCACCAGAAGTCTGCTGCGAATGCTGGCAAGGGAGATTGCATTAAGGCCAGGAGGCTAGCCCGTTGATCATCTCTATGCAATTTCTGAGATGAGGTGACTGATGGGCAGAAGAAGGCTTGCTCATGAACACTGCACAATTTCTAAGATTAATAGTTGGTCGACTATCTAGATGACTGACTGGGAAAACTGTGCAATTTTTTGAGGGAGATAGGGATGGGCACTTGTGTCTATTCGGCGTGTCTGCGCAATTTCCTCAGCCAGCTGAGCGAGTGAAGTTAGTGGCCTCTGTGCAAATTTTGGTGGGAGTCAGTCCGGGGGTGACTACTGGGTCCGTCTATTTTGGTGGCTAGCATGAGGGTTAATTGAAATGCTTGCAGACAACACAACTTGAAAAGACTAGCTTGGTGCTTCTGCGCTGTTCTGGTTGACAGTTGATTGAGTCAAAAGCGGGGTGATGGTTCGGATGTCGGAGGGGGGTTTAGTTGTCAGAATTTCAGCAAAAATGACTAAGTGTGTGAATGGTCGAAAGACGCATAGGTGATCATACGAACACACACTCACATGACTCGACGACGAAACACCCCAAACCATCCAGACACACAAGTTAAACATGACTAAAGGATAGTGGAAATGAGAAGTGCGACACTCGTGATTGATTGTTCATTGATCGAGACGATGCCTTCATGACACTGAAAGTGACTTCGTGTGTGAGTGCGATAGATGTTTTCATAACGGATAGAACAAGCACATATGAAGCGAAGACTTTGAGCGTAACTAGAACATGGTCGCAAACATGACTTAGACACCAACATGTAGAAACTTGAATGCAATGAAGAAGAAAGGTAGATGTAAAGACTCACATGAGCTCACAGAGCGAATCTGAGTGTGTGTAGTCATCAAGTGAAACTCTTCAAGGGGGTCTCCAAAATTGGTGCAGTCCAAAATTTTGGAGGGTGGTTGTAGCCGCTACAACACAACCCTTCCAGGTGATCAACCCCTGAGACAACTTGACACTTCACTTCCCTATAGCCTTAGTTGCTCCCATGACATGGATATGCATGCAACTGGGGCCATATATTCGGTCTCGCAGCATGGGCATGCAAGTGACTGGGGTCTTTTTCAACTAGTTTTGAGCTTGCGACCTTGTATTATGTGCTACTTTTTCAGGGCCAGAACTAGGGCCACTGCCGAGAACTCCATGAAACCTTCAGGAATGAAAAGTAACATCGAAACACTAATACAAATAAAAATAATTGAACAAAGACTTGATTGGACCCCTACTATCCATGACAGGGATTTCGTCAAACATGTCACTAGTATGCAATGGATTGGTCATAACAATAAATTTGAGTAAAGGGGTCTCATACTTATCTAAGAATCACTACGAAGCATTGATGCCTTATCACATTAGCTACATTATCATATATTAGGTCATATATTTATTGATCATTCATTTACAAATAAAAACATGATGAGAGCCATACATCATCATTATCATAAAAAATACTCATAACCAACATATAAACAATAGAAATAATAAGGATACATCAGCCATAAATGCCACATATGAACAATACGTTTGCTCATAAAATATCAAGGAAAGGAACTCTTATTAATGGATGCAAAATACAACTAGGCTTGGGACTTCCACAAACCACTCGACCATAGATTGGTTAAACCATTTTTTTCTTTCATCCAATCACCCCTATGCCATATTCCAAGCATGAATGTGGGACTCATAACCAAAACTCAACCAGGACTTCCCAAGCCTACACCACCTCACCCTCATTAATAGAACTAGGATTTACTGCAATCCTCACTGGATCACTAGGCCAAAACAAGCATGGGTGCCACTGGATTTCTCCACCTACACCACGAGGAATTTGCCTATCTCTTAGCCTCTAGGCTTTACCGCAATCCACACCAGATCACTAGGCCCTAACTGAGACTCCAGTCTTTTGGCTTTACTATATATCCCATCCCAGGATTCTTAGGCCCAATCAAGACTCCACCCTCCAAGCTTTACCATATATCCCATCCCGGGATTCCTAGGTTTGATGGAGAGCACCCACCTCTAGGCTTTACCATATAACTCACCATTCACATATAGAGGATTACTAGACCCATCGAGGTAACACAAAATTTTTCTTTACCCACAATTTGGTTCAGAGGTCATTATGCCATGTGTTCTTTCTTTCAGAGACTGCCTCACTCTGTTTTGAATCCATTTGGCAATCCAACTCAACCAAAAACATGAGAACCCAACACATCATGGCTCTCAATAAATGGCAAGGGTATGCTAAAAGACAATGTCAGACTTGGAAAAACCTATGCCCATGACAACAAGAGAAACAAGAACACACATGCATAACCATGCATGCTAAATCTAATAAGGAAATCACACATGCAAATCGATAGTTGCAAATAATCTGTTGTAGTTGCTTGATCCTAATCTTCCTTGCTTGATCTTTGCCTTCTTGATCCAATGTTGAAGTTCTCTATGAAAACTCGAAGCGTCCAAGAGTGAGAGAGAGAGAATAGAGAGAGAGAGCTCCAAAGCTGAACTGGCAAAAGGTACCGACTGATCCTAATAATCCTTTTTATTAATGAGGCCTCTATTTTCTTCAATTTTCCATTATTTTCCTTCATTTTCCTCCTCGCATGCAACATGTGACCTTTCACCTTCATTTTCTCCTAATTTCCATTATTTTCATAAATAATATGTCAATTAATGCCTCATTCCTTTCCAAAGCCTTTGCCATTGCCTTTTCCAATTTCTTTAGCCATAATAAACCAAATGAATGTAGGTTTTAACCCCGTACAGAAATTACCTGAATATGAATTCTAAAACACAGAAAATAAGCAATGCGAGGGCATAACACATAAAACACACATACACAGAAATTTTCCCCTGGATCCCAAAACCGGGCCTACCAACTTGATTTTTTTCATTATGTTCCTTTCAATGTTACAATACATATATATACATGCCGAAGCATCCAATACCATGGACCGAAAACCATTGTGCCCAAAACCATGTGTGAAAACCATGCACAAAACCATAGGTAGGTTAGCCCCACCTAATATAGGGTCCAAAAAAAATTTCGTTGGGGCGCTGCCCCAGACCCCATAGAGAGGGGCTAACCGCACCCCTCAAACCTCCTGTACAGGGGGGGCTGTCGTCCCCTTGTGACCCCCCCGCTACGCAATCGGTGCAATGAAGGGGGGGCTCCGCCCCCCCTCTAACCCACAGTTGACTAGGTTGGCTAGTTGTGGAAAGAATATAACACAACCCAACAATGAACACCCACATGCCTTGCCCAACATTCAACTTGGAATAAGTGTCCCTTAACTGTGGTTATTATTTTGCCTTTATTAACTTTATTTACATGGAATTTTCACTAGGGTTGTTACAGTTTCAAGAACTTGGACAAGGGTGGTGGATGAGGTAAAATTGGGGAAGGTAGGTGTTGGTTGGTCAAGTGCTTGCCATGACTTGAGGATAGAGGCCCTTCAAGTAAAGTAACACATAGAACAAAAGTGCATGACAATTTGAATTGTAGGATTATGATGGAGGATGGTTGGATGCATTTCATCAGGACTTCACCATGAACTGAGATTCATTGAAGGGTATGAACATGGAGAGTTGGTTGATCAAATAATGAGGTATGACTTAATCACATAGATGGGTGATGAAGTCGAGTGCATAACAAGTCTCATGGTGTGGACAAGTTGCACACCGCATGTTAGGTATGGTGAGTCATTCAATGGAATTGCCACACATGGGAGACAATTTTGCAAGAAAGGGTGGATTGAGAAACTCAAGCTGGAAAACAGACAGAGGTGAAGGCTTTGTGGCTTAATGATAGAGGTGGGTGAAGGGGATGGATATGTTGGTGGAGGTATGAGCTAGTAAGAAAGCATGATGGGATTGTGATATGGATTATTGTTGGCTTGGGAAAGATAGGCTCAAGGTGACAAGTGAATGAACCAAGGGTGTTACCAAGGAGCCTTCGTACAAAGATATGTTGCCTAGGGTTGTATTTTTTATTTGTTGCGATGAACTTCGAAGGAAGAACCAAGTGACTTGGAGAAACAAAGTGGAGCTTGCTTCAGGTTGACTTATATGGTTGAATTATGCCATCTTGGAGCAGTCTTTATGGTTTGAAGATGGAACTTTGGATTAGACACCAACATGGTTTTGGTGACGGAGTAGGGAAAATTTGGTTGCAGACATGGCGAGGCCTTAGTGTGGAAGTATTGGGTAGTAATTCGGTTGAGTCATGTAGACTTAACTATCGCAACAAAAGATTGAGGATATAACAATTGAGAGGTAAATTTATCTGTTCCAAGAGACATATGAGGATAGTAGAGAACGGACTGGGAGATCTTTGGTAACCTACTTATATTGGAGACCTTAGGTAGTACATTGAGAGTTGGTGAGGAAAGCTGGAGCTAATTTCCTTCATGTAGGATTGCAAACACATGTTTGGATGTGTTAGATGAGAAATATGTTTCATATTCGAGTGGATAGATGAGTGGTGAAGAAGATTTGGCCAAAGAAGTTGGATTGTAGTTGGATTGGGAAGAATTAATAGCACACTAATAGCCATGGATAACATGGTTGTAGCTCCCAAGATAACATGAGATTATTGCATGAAAACTTAGTGAGACTTGTAGAGGGAGTAGTCATACAAGTTTTAGATATTTTCTTATGACTTATGTACATTGTGGATGGACTTTGTTTTGGGGTGGCTTCTTAGGATAGCAAGGCATGGATGCCTTGGTCGAAGGCATTTTGTGGATGGATAGAGTTTGCAAATTGATGTAATGAGTATTTGCATGATTTTTCAAATACATGACACTTGGAAACCATGAAGGGACTTTGTAATGGAGTTTTGAAAATGGGAGTAGTAGTTTTGGGGTTGGACAAAGTGATTAAAGTGTAAAGTAGAAATCACTGAGGATGCCATGAAGAGGTACATTTCAGGAAATGTATACGAAAGTAGGATTAACTACCCAACCAATATAGGACTTGAGGTTAGTAGTGTGTGGAGACATGATAGAGTTAGTTTACCAATACTGAGAGGGGTATAAATGAGTATTGGACACTTTTAATAATAGTTTAAAGCTTCAAATACAACATGAAAATATTACTTAAAAACAACACATTAATTTATGCACAAAATTTTAATTTTTACAAATACCAACTTGAGGGAGGAAACAACCCCCTAGTTTACAAACACCTACTAGAAGGAGGCACCAACCCCTTAATTTATAGGCTTCAACTTGAAGGAAGCTACAATTCCCTTGCCTTGCTCCAACTTGCCATCCTTACTTCAATAAAGAGAAACAAGGACTCTTGTACTAGGGATATTGGCCCTCTCACATACACTGCACAAGAGAAAAAGTTATAGTAGTACCTCACTTTTGGTTCATGAGATATGAACCCCAGAAACCCTTCTTTTCTTTGTTTGTTTAAATAATGAAATTTTCCTTGAGTGAAGTGTTAAAATGCCTCCTCCTCATACCTATATATAGTGCTCTTCGAGGTCCAAGTTGTCACTGTGGGTCCTGTTAGGGTCATATTACTTATGGTTGAAGTGTCTCCTTCTTGTTATTTATTTCGAGAATTTGATGGTCAATTTAGCCTATGTATCACTAAGGTGTCATAGCCTAAATGTTTACTTGTCAAAGGAGCCATTTAGTTCTTGATTCTTGTGTTCAAGGCAAGTATGAAAATTTGGGAGATTTTTTGCATATAAAGTCCGATTTAGATCATGTTGTAGGTATTTTCATTGGAAATTTATTAGAAGCAACTTTCCAACGGTATATCCTGTTCTTCAAACTGACTTTTGGATCAAAAGATAGAGCAAGTTGAAGTTTTTCTCCTCAAAACTAGGAAACAAAGGAAAAATATGAAAAATTCTAAGTTTTGGGTATTTTCCTTCTACCACGTGTCAACTTGGTGTGACACTGCATAATTTTTTATGTTTTCATATCAGAAGGATATGTAAGAGGCACATCAGAGGTCCAAGGTAATCAACAATCACATATCACATGTCAGAGGTACATGGCATATGGCATATCAGCAATCAGTGAACGACGAATTGCAAATGTTGTAATATAAATGTGTTGATATTCAATGTTGTGATATATAAAGGGGTTAATAGTGTTAAAATGTTGGGAAAAATTATCGATAGTGTTAAACCGTCAAGGAATGCCTAAACAAATTAACAAAGGAATTCATCGAAAAACTTGAGCCGGACAGGCCTTTTCTCTTTTCTCTAGTGGGACACATGGCAGCGTATGATGGGTTTCGATAAAGCTACGTGGTATCTGATGTCAGCATGATGTGGAGGTACATAAGGACACGTGGCAAGAATTTTTGGCATTTTGAGGGGTCATAAGGGGGAAATCAGGGTGACATGTGTCACCACTCATAAGGTGCCATGTGGTGGTGATGACGTCATATCGGAGATCAATGTATCAGAGGTTGAAGATATCGTCGTTTTGAAACACTTGCCACTTTAAAAAAATCTGATTGAAAAGTTTTGATAGGGGGCTCCGATATCAGGGCTAACACATGGTCGTTAAATATTTAAAGAGATAGAGAGTTAACACATTTAACAAAGGAAAATAACTCTTGACAGTAAGTAAAAGCCTTAGCACCTCAAGGCTAGGTTGATGGTCACAAACCTCGGTCCTATGGTAAATAAATACGGGAAGGGGCTAAAGGCCAAAGAAACCATGACAAAAAACATAAATTCACATTAAATCATGCTATAAAGGGGCGCTGTTAGCATTAAGCTGATGTTCATTGGCCCAATTATATATCAAAACAAACCCCAAAGGAGAAAAAGCGCAAGGGGCTAAGGGGTACGGTAAAACAATAAAGAAGAAACTTCTCGAATAAGACCATGTAGAAGTGTTAACAGATAGATGAGTCAGCAACTGTTAAAACATGAGAAAAGGGGGATTGGTAGTTTGAAAGGGAGGCTCACAACTTGTGTGAAAACAACTACAACCACTCTAGATTTAAAGGCAGAGGATCAACATTAATAAAACAATTTCCAATTTTAAAGGCAAAAGATTTTCCAGCAGTTCTAAATTTCTTGTAGTTTTCCAGTTATTGTTTTTATTTTTAGTGTATTCTTCAGTTATTTTTCCTACACTCAACAACAATTTTCCTCTAATGATTCAACAGAACAACCAAATTTCGACCAGAGTTCCTATTTTCTAGTTCTGTTTCAAGAAATATCTATGTCTGTTAGATATTATTTTGTAATGAATTTTGATTTGAAGTGCGAATTTACTCAAGACAATCTATAAATATTTTGTGATAAAACTTAGAAGGGGTTAGAACGTGTTGGAACTTGTATGAAGAAAAGAGTTTTACATTGATGTAAGCTGTGGATTGTACTCAAAGTGATCAATTTACAGAAATACAGAGAAAGTTTGTTCTAGGATTCTCGTGTCAAGCAATTGGTGATGTGTTCTTTCATGTAAGATTGTTTCTTTGCTCAGTTTCCATATGATTTTCCCTCCTTATTGTTGCAATAATATTAAGGGCCGATTTTGCTTAAGTGTACTCTGCTCTGGATTGTGAACAATATCAATGTTTTCTTTTGATATTTAAGTATATAATTTATCTGTGTATGCTCTATATTTAAATTGATCCTAAATCTGATTCATCTCATTCACATCAGTAGTGTCTTAAAGGATCCAAGCATTTTCCTACTTTGCCCTGTTACATTTCCTCTGTAATTTTTGGCATATATTGTTGGAAATGTCTTGAAATATGATTTGAAACCATATGTGTTATGCTTCCATTTGGGCTAGGTAAATTATGGAGGAAAAATGCATTCAAAAAAATGGTATCAAATTATGTTTTTATTAGATATCCTTTGAGATCAATGACAAGTAATTTCAACAATATCCCCCTTTATCACTGATGTCAACCATTATACGACCCCTATGATCATGCTCCCCTTGTCTCCATGCTTCTTGGTATTTCTCTCTCCCCCTTGACATTAATGGGAAAGGGTGATTCTTCTTCTTGTTGTTTCTCCTTCTGAACTGATGACACTTAATAACACTTTGCCTTTCGTTTATGCCTTCTTATGCTTTCATTCCTTGTTATCCTTGGAGATATTTTGCATGGCTTCAATAATCTCTCTCACTTTTGTCTAGGATTTACATGTTATTTGATCTTCTTATTATATTTGCAACCAATCTTCCTATGTCTTCTTCTCCTATTTTACATATTCATGAATCAAACATGAGATTATATCCCTGATCACATATTTTGCTAACAATAAGGATATCATGCTTCAAATCCTCAACCAATAAGACATTTGTTTCTTTTACATTTTCACTTCCAAGACTTACTACATCCTTTCCAGGTATCTTGATAGAGAAGTCATTTCTAAATGCAACACTGCCACTTTTTCTTTCTTCCAAGCCAATGAATTTGTTTTGGTCCCCAATCATGTGTGTCGAGAACCCACTTCCGATGTATCATTCATCTTCTTTATTTTCAACAAGCAATGTTATTATGAAATCTTCCTTCTTTTTATTTTCCCATATTGTAGTTGGTTTCTCTTTCTTTATGATATGAGCATTTTATTTTATATTTCTGCAATCATATGCCTTGTGTCCAAGATTATTACATTTGTAGCATATAATGTTCTAATCCTTCAGTGGATTAAATGGATTGTAATTTTTGTTAACAAATCCATGAGAATTTCCCGGTCTATCGTCATCCTTTGTATATCCATAATCATTTATCTTTCTAGTTTCTTGCAATGATCTTACAACAAATTGATTTATGTCCAACGTTTATGCAAGAATAACAATGACCAATAAAAATGTACCTAGTAGGAATGTACCTTCTTGGTGGCTTAATTTTCCTAAATTCTAATTTTATGTTCTAGTTGGGGGTGACATGATCCTGTTGTTCTTCAACTCCTTTATGTTTTTTGTTTTCACCTTCCAAAGCATTGTCATAAATTCTAGACATTTCTTCATTTTCCATTATTGGTGGTTTTGTGTCTGCTTTATCTATGATTGATGTTTTTAAATTGTTTTCATAACCAAGTCTAGTCTTATTAGTAGGTGATATTTGTTTAATGATCATTTCAACTAATATTTCAAAACTTCTTGCAAATTTTAAGTAATCATTTAACTTTGATGTTTTCAACTTCAACTCCTTTCTTGTGTGATCTAATTCTGCTTTCAATTCCTCATAATATTTGGCTTTATCTAAGTACTTCAAAATTTTAATTGTCTTTTATAACTCATGATTCTCTTCTTCACACCTTTTCAGTTGGCCTTTCAATTCTTTGTTTTTGTTTCTAAGCTTGATATTTTCTTCTTCAACATACTTCAATTTTTCTTCAATATTCTCTTCATCTTCTTGTTCAATTTCTGTGTCATCTTTCATTCCCCAAAATGTGCCTAGTTTCATATTTTTTTCTTGAGCATCAAATTTAATTGTATTTTTTATGATCTCTTCTTCAAAATTGATATCATTTGCTTCAAAAATTTTATGGTCACCATTATATGTTTCTTAAGTTATGAAGAGAACTCCCCTTACCTTTCCTTCTTCTCCACCGCTTTCATTTGAAGAATTGTTTTCCTCTTAGTAAAAACTCTTTTTCTTGTAGAAGTTTTTCTTTTCTTCAAAAAGACATCTCTTAGCATAATGTTCTATTTTACCACAATAGAAACATTTAAAGGGTAACTTACCTTTATATCTTCCAGTGTCCATTTTTAGCTTCCTTCTACCTTGTGTTCTTTGTTCCTTGTCATCTTCAAGGCCTTAAAGGTTGATTCTTTGTTTGGATGTCCATATTTTGTATATGTTCTTATTTCCATGCTGTGAGGATGCCATGTAGTTCATCCATTTCCATTTTGGTCAAATCCTGGGTTTCTTCTATGGCAGATACCTTGGTATCATATCTCAAAGGAAACAATCTCAACACTTTCTATACGATCAAGGATTCTTGTACTTATCCTAATCCTTTGATATAGTTAACAACTTCATATACTACGAGTAAATAAGTTATAATATCTTTTGATTAATTCATTTTCAGATTTTCAAATTGTGCCTTGTGTTGTTGAAGCTTGACCTTTTGATCTCCTTCATAAATACTTTGAAATTTATCCCAAGCCTCTTTAGCTATATTGCACCCTGTCACCTTGGTATTAACTATTTTTGACAATCCACATGTGATATAATGATGAGCCTTTGAATTAAAACTAAATAATTTCTTCTCATCAAGATTAGTTAGAGATTTTTTTGGAACTTTGTAGGCATTAACAATAGAGAGCCAGACATACACTCCTAAAGCTTTCAAGTAAATTTCCATATTATTTGCTCCATAATGCATAATAATTTCCACCAAACACCTAAATTGTGTTGGGAAAAAGGCCTTTCTTTTCATCCATATTTGTTCACAATATTCCTTCCAATGATTAGTATGTTTTTAAGGTAACCGATTCTAATACCTATTGTTGGAAATATTACCAATTCTGAGAGGGGGAATGAATCAATATTGGACACTTTTAACAATAGTTTAAAACTTCATAGACAACATGCAAATAATAGTTATCAATGACACATTAATTTATGCACAAAACTTATCTTACATAGTTTCAATGTTTACAAGTACCAACTTGAAGGAGGCAAAACCCCTTAGTTTACCAACACCAAACCACTAATTTACAGGTTTCAACCTGAAGGAAGCACAACTCCCTTGCCTTGCTCCACCCTAACACCCTTTCCTTACTAAATAGAAATAAGGTTTCTCATACCAGGGATATTGGCCCTCTCACATACACTACACAAGAGAAGAAACTATAGCAGTACATGTTGCATAAGGTGTAGGCCTATAACAACCTTCTAACAAAAACTAGAAACCTTCAAAAAGTGTGCCAAAACCCTTTTTTTAAATGTGCCAAAACTAACTTAAAAAATTGTGCCAAAACCCTTTAAAAATGTGCCAAAATCCCTTTCCACATATAGCCTCTCCAATTTAGGTTCTCCTCACTTCTAGTTCATGAGATATAAACCCCAAAAGCCCTTCTTTTGTTCTATTGTTTAAACAAATCTAATTTTTCCTTTAGCAAATTTCTAAAATGCCTCTTCTTCATGCCTATATATAGTTCTCTTCAAGGTCCAAACCGTCATTGCGGGGCCTGTTGCTCATTGTGTTGTCGTTTATAATCCCCTACTTTACCCTATCAGGCTAATTTTGATTAGAGTTTAATTAACCCGCAGACTTACAATTATTAAATAATATTGGTATAAACCTACACTTGTGAATCTGTAATTTTATTTTACTAAATGAATTCTATTATTTATTATTATTCTATTCCCAAGGTGTCTTCTCAAACCTACTTCTCAAACCTATTTTTGATAGTATATAGTCTTCTCTAATTTATTTTTAAATTAAATATCCATATTTATATTTCCAAATGTGTCTTCTCAAATCTACTTTTGATAGTATATAGTCTTCTCTAATTTATTTCTAAATTAAATATCCATATTTATATTCCCAAGGTGTCTTCTCAAATCTACTTTTGATAGTATATAGTCTTCTCTAACTTATTTCTAAATTAAATATCCATATTTATATTCCTAAGGTGTTTTCTCAAATCTACTTTTGAAAAAGATATGGTCTTCTCCAATTTAATTTTAAATTAAATATCTATTTTATATACACAATGTGTCTTCTGAAATCTACTTTTGGAAAAGATATGGTCTTTTCCAATTTAATTCTAAATTAAATATCCATATTTTTATTCCCAGTGTGTCTTCTCAAATCTACTTTTGGAAAATATAAGGTCTTCTCCAATTTAATTCTAAATTAAATATCCATATTCTATTATCCAATTGTCTTCTCAATCTACTTTGGATAATATATGGTAAGAAAAGTCAAGTATATTAAAATAAAAGGATGAGGGGTTAGTCATGACATTCATGCTAGGTGGTTGGGAGGAAGAAACATAAAATGGGGGATCCTTGGTCTTTGTTTTGGTATTGGAGGAATGTAGAGAAAGGGAAAGGATAAAATGGAGAGAAAAATGAGAGAACTTAAACTTGGATCTATTGCGGAGTGTTGGTTTTAACTTGGACACACTACAGTTGGTTGGACTTGGGATTGGAGGGCCAGGGAACCTATAGAGGTTTCGTGTGTTAGGAAATCATTCCTAGTTGGATGAGAGGTAAATTGAGTTGGGTAGCCAAGAGGAGCATCCCAATAGAGTCAGGGGCATCTCAACCAAGCTACTGGAATGGGTTGAAGCAACAAAACTTATGACTTGTTGAATTTACATGTAAAATACATAAAAGGTATTTGTAATA
>APFE030833018.1:1878-27302 GCA_000404065.3 Pinus taeda
TTTCTTGTCGTGTTTTTTATTTTTATTTTATATTTTATTATTATCATGAAAATCACCAACATTTAAAAAAAAATTATCCACACTTATTCATTAGAAAATTTAAAGTGTAGAAACTAAGCCCTCTAAACAAAAAAGGTTGATGGTCATCAACACTTTTGAAAATCAAGATGAAAAACACTAACAAAAAAAGATGTTCACACTTGATACATAAAAAATTTAAAGTGTAAAAAATAAGCCCTCTAGAAAAATGTGTTGATGTTACATCAACACATTTCAAAATCAACATGAAAATCACTAACATTTAAAAAAATTGTTCATACTTGATACATAAAAAAAATTAAAGTGGCAAAAATATGCTCCAAAAAAAAAACTGTATTTTGAATCACCATTTTTCAAAATCAAGTGATTTTTTGCTACCTCAAAAAAATGGGTACTAGGTCATTTTCTCGTTTGATCGGTAACTATGTTTTAGGTGAGAAAATGGCAAACTGGGTAGCATCTCTACAAGAATATGATCTTGACATTAAACCTGCTAAGATTGTTAGAGGACAACATTTTTGCAGACTGATCAATGGAGCCTCAAATATTCCAACATATGAAGATTTAGGTAATACAGTTCAAATATCTGAGGTATGTCTTACTAACATTGAATTCCAATATGTTGATCTTTTGTTTTATTTAAAGAATGGTTATGCTCCACCTGAACTTAATCATAAAAGAAAAAGGGCTCTAAGACTGAAAGAAAATAAGTATGAGATCATTGATGGTGTATTATTCAAAAGAAATTATGACTCTGTCTTATTAAGATGCGTAGAAAAATCTGAGGCAGAAAAAGAATTGCAAGACCTACATGATGGGCTAGCTAGAGGACATTTAGGAGGAGAACTATTGCACATAAAATCCTTCATGTTGGATATTATTGGCCAACATTGTTCAAAGATACACATGCCTATGTGAGAAAATGCAAAATTTGTTAGACCGTTGCAGGAAGACAAAGGAAACCAACCCTACCACCAGCCAATCAACATTGAATAGCCTTTCGAACAATGGGGACTGGACATAATAGGTGAGATCGTTCCTCACTCTTCTAAGTAGCATAAGTTCATCCTCTCTACCACAGATTATTTCACAAAGTGGGTAGAAGAAATTCCACTAAAGGTAGCTAATTCTGATAACATTATTGAATTCATTGATCAATTTATTACTACCAGATTTGGATTACCTATTGCACTCATCTTTGACAATGCATATTATTTCTCATGAAATAGTATGACTAAGTTCACATTGAAAAGAGGATTTAAGCTAAAATATTCCACTAATTATTATCCTCAAGGAAATGGCTTAGCAAAATCCACCAACAAGAACCTCATTAGGATTATCAAGCGAACTGTTGATCAAAGTCAAAAGATTTGGCATAAATCTTTGGTGCTTTCCTTATGGGTTGATAGGATAACTATGAAAGCTTCCATCAACACTACTCCTTTCAATTTAGTATATGGAAAAGAAGTTATTCTCCCTTCCAAACTAGCCCTTCCTTCATTGGCCTTAGTACAATTTATTGAAGAACAACCCTCCTCTTCTATGCAACTAAGAATGTCTCAAATTCTCAAATTAGAAGAAGAAAGGGAAAAGCCTAAATAAATCCATGCACATCATCAACAGCTAGTAAAATCTCCTTTGATGCAAGATTAGTTAGCAAAAAATCTTTTCAAATTGATGGCTTAGTTTTGAAATGGGACAAGGCGCATGAGGAAAAGGGTAAGCACACCAAATTTAGAAATTGTGGCTTGGACTATTCCAAATAATTGAGCAATTAGCTCCATCAACTTTTGTTTTACAAGATCTACAAGGTAAAAGGGATGATCTTCCTATCAATGAACTAATCCTCAAACAATTCTTTTCATAGGACTTTCATTCTACTGTATCATATGTATATATCCATGATTTTGTTATAAATAATATTAAGTAACACATTATTGGCTTTCATTAAGATCTCTATTCATTTATGACTTTGACCTTGAAAGATATCAATTTTAAGAAAAGCAATTTCAAAATTGAAGATCAGATAAATACGTTAAAACTTTGAAATTTTTATACATTAAAATTGTAAATCCTTATCACTTCAAACTTCATAAAATCTTTCATTTTTTATAGTCAGTCAAGAAAGGTTCCTTTAACAAAGTAAAAGACTATTTTGAAATCTTAGCACCTTTAACTTCAATTGTCATCCATTACTCTTAAGGAATAGGTGGACCTACCCACTCATTGTTCATGTACTTTTTTAGAGTGTAATTCAAAAATACAAGAAAATTAGAAGATAATAAGTCTCATCATGAACTTACTTACCGTGATCATATGGAAATAATAGGTTGAAATTATCATTATTGGCCACCAAACCAGGATAGTGGCCTGTGCTTAAAAAACATAAGACAAGGAGTCTCATCACGAGCTAGCTTGTTCAATTTTGTTATCACTTGTGAATGACATTGTCATTATCTGGCTACCAAACCAGGACAATGGCTTCTAAGGATCCTTGAAAAAAAATGAATCCTCAAAATTACCTCTAAATATTTACAAACATGGATGGGATAGTGGTTCGTCATTTGGTAAAATATAACCCTGTCAAGGCTATGGACTTTTGCTGGTAGCAATGGCTCTCTCTATGACAAAATAAGTTCACCAAAAGCTAAGTTTCAAATATTTTTCTGCTTTATCTTTATTACCAATTAAGGATTGGTTCAGATGATTACGTTTATTATCTATGAAAGTGGTAAGGAACCTTACAATTAAATGAAACTTTTTTTCTTCATAGTAATTGTATTTATCTCATTTTCAAAATTGTTTTTTTCCCTTAATATCTTTACTTTTAAGTTTAAAAGTTCATTTTACAGATTGTCAAAGATAACTAGTTCTTCTAGTGAATCGCCAATTGTTGTGGTACCCAACAATCCCCTATTATTTATAGTTAGAACATTTAAATAATGGGGACCCTTTTAATTTTTTGCTTTAGGTTTCATAATAAATAGATTAATCATAATAGATTTATATTTCAAAAATTCCAAAAAACCCAAAATATGTCATTTTCAACTATCTTTTAGGTTTAAGCCCTAGTAGAATAACTTAGTTTTACTTTTTACATAAAATCGCAAATCGTGAATGCTTAGAGGCCGCAGTAATATCCCATATCAAATAATGTGATGTGAAATATCCTTCAAAAATAAAGCTTCTCTTAATAAAATGAAGAAAATAAAGGAAATACTCTCCCACACATAAAGCTTCATTTGACCCACCATGGATACACGTCACCATCACGGATCGTAGATCATGAATCACACTTTCCTACTGACTCTTCCTTATCTCATACATTTCTATGTTGTGATTACAATATAAAAGAAACACTAACTGATCCCCAATGTGATGCATATGATATCGCAAATCGCAAATCACACATCACACATCGTAGCGACACTTCAAACGAAACACTTCAAAAATAGATTGGCGATGCAAAATTGCTGACTAAGCTCCACTTAATGAGGATCCATGTGTACTTATATTTTCATAAAATTTCAAATCTAACGGTTTTAATGTCCGTCATTTGAAGAAATTGATTTGATTGGCAGGTTGTTATTTGAAACATTTGTATATATCCCATGTGTCCTTTTGTCCTTGGAGATCTAAAGCATTCCTTTGTCTTTCCTTTCTACAGGCTAATACTAATAGACGACATTCTGTTGAAATGTCCAAATAAGGAAAGAAAGGAAAAGGGTTGTTAGTTCAAACAGAAATAACTCAGTTGAAACCAAAAGCAACAGAGATGGCACCATTATTCATATACATTACATGCATGCCGGATTCTGGTAGCTCCTCCTAGGAATCGATGTATAATCTATTTTAAGAAGAAAGTCTTAGGGTAGTAGTATTCAAGAAGGCAATAATAGACACGCTATCATCATCTAAGGCTACCTTCTCTGATTTCACCAATTCCTTTCTTCACTGAATTGTTGCACGGCCTAAAATCCTACCCTACGCAAATATCATCAAATGGATGATTAATAATGTCAATATCGAAGACGGGACATTCTTGACATCAAGGCAAATGATAGTAGGATCCTTCAAAGCTGTAGATTTGAAGAGAATGTATCATTTACCACACCCCCAAAAGATTTATGGAGCCCATTAGACAATAGAGACAAGACGCAAGAAAGCACAAGCATGATAGTAAGGCTATGTATTCTTTAGCTTCTCTTGCTGGTCTGTTTTGTTATGTTGTTGCCATGATATGTAGACTATTCGGTTCTCCAAACACACAAAAATTTACAGTTAAATGGGTTCCCTTGATTCAAGTTGCTTCTAATTCTGAAATTATGGATTGGGCTACTATTTTTTCCAACAATATTGCATCCAAAATCATAGAATATAGGTAAAAGAACAGTGTTTCAGAGAGAATCATGCCAACTTTTTATATGAGTGCCTATATTATGGATGCCATTTTTTTTCTCTTTTGATTTTCCTTCAATGGGATGGAAATGGACACTCAAGGATCCTACACCAATTCACTTATATCATGATATCCTATGGGAATCTAAGTACCTGCCTCATTTCTAAAGAATTTGCAATAAAGTGATGTTGCCTTGTACAAAGCGATTTTTTATCAAAATGCCCCTAGGTTGTCTCAAGAAGTCGCGACAGACTTCACTACCGTTGATAGCTAGTTTTCTGAAGATAATTTTACTTATGTCAGAGTATTTGGGAGTCTTGCAACCCCACATGTTCTTCTTATTTATGTTCCCGATAAGCTTTTGGCCCAGGAAATTTCCTATCAGACCATAGGTCATGGTGTGACTAAGGTCTTGAAAGTATCCAAAAAGGAATTTCCTATTCAATGTGGAGTCTATGATTTAGACAAATACAATCATGCTTTCTTAGAAATCAAACAAATCAAGGGCATGCAGTTCCCCACTATTCCTCCTAGACGGTACGACCCCAAAAAGGGCATTCATGATTTCACCACTGAAGTCAAAATAAGACCATTTTTTCATGAACCTGATGAATTTGATGATTTGTTTGAGAGGTGTGAATAATACAGACATGTGGAACATTTAGCACAAGTTCGACTAGGCCCCAAGGATTTTGTCTTATTCCAAGAATATTGACATAAAAGGCTACAGAAACTTCCTTCTGAATGCCTGATTTCTTTACATCCAGAGTTTCCTATAGGAAAGTCTTTGTTGTCGTCTACAAAGGCAACAAAAAAGAGACCCACTAATGCACTTTTAGAGAAACAAATAGAAGAGCTCATGTCTATTAGCGAGCTCGATAAAGTGTGGGATCAATTCAGCAAAGAGCTAGATAGTACACAGGAGAAGGAAGTGTAGGATTCAGCTACAATGGAGATAGATAAGACTCCTCAAGCCAACAAGAAAAAGCCTCATGTGAATGAGTCATCTAGTCAAATGATGGATAAAGAAGATATTCGAATAGTCCCTACCTCCGAGATTGTTCTAAGAGTGGAAGGAATTCCACCTCTTGATATTTTATATAGTCTTGAACATTGTGTCGACGTTAGACAACAATAGAAGAAAAGAAGAATGGAGCATTGTCAGGAGCTTCTTCCTGGAAGTGTCCCATTAGATGTAGTACGGAAAAATTACCCAACTAATTCATCTGATGATTTAGCTAAGATATCGTAATATGTCAGATCTTGTGCTACGACCAGCATTTTCAAAGCTATTGACATTCAACAACTGGTTAAAGAGAAAGATGAAAAAATATTGTAGCTAGAACAAACACTACTTAATTCAAGACATGATATTGAGAAAGAGTGGCAACTCAAGTTGTCAAAGTTACAAACTATGTTTAATCAATTGGAAATTCAAAACGAAGCTGATATTCAGAGCCAAAATGTATAGATTTACCGATTTCAACTTAAAATAACTTAGATGCAGAAGGACATTGATATTGAAGGACTCAGAAAAGAAACCGAAGAGATCAATGCTCTCCTTGCTCAACAGCAAGTGAACTTCTGTAAGAAATTAAATATCATCAATGACCTCTGCAAAATAGTGACTCATTGACTGATCAAATGTTTGAATTAAGAACATACAATGAAGATATCAATAGAAATATTTATGACTTCATTAGTTGGTGGGACAATATAGATGGAATGAAAGAAAATCTTCCCAGAATACAAGAGTCAGACAAGGATCTTATCTTCAGAGATTGGGATATTATATTAAATTAGGTTGAAGAAGTAATCTACAAAGCAAGTGACCTAGCAAGTTAGGTTACCAAAACTGTTAGAGAAAGTCTAGTAGATGCTAATATTATTACTAAGTGCCCAGGAGAATTCCTGCCAGATACTCAAACACTCATAGAGCATTGGCATAAAAAATCTAAGGAAAAAGAAGATAGCATCAAGAAATTATCTAAGTTAAATCTTGAATATCATTTGCAGTTCTTGATAAAGCCCTATGGTCAATGGTTAGTTCTTCACAAACTTGTTAATGCAAATAAATACATGCTCCCACCTCTTTCAGATGTTGTGTTTGTAGGAAAAATGTGGATCAGGCCAGCTCATCCCCCAAAATTGAAGCTGATGGAGGCTATTTACATGTTACGACAGTAAATGGGAGAGCAGTCAAGTTCCCATTTTGAGTTTCTTGTTAAAACTGAAGCTATTTTTGTCTTTTTATTTCCTATTTTAAGGAGTGTTTATTTTAACCTCCTTAGTAAAATACACATTTTCTATTTTGATATTATAACTTTTGTTTATAAATACCATCTCATGCCTTTAGAGAAGGGGTTCAAAATTTTTGTAAGAAGAGTCAAGGAACTTGCACTTCGATACTTCTTTGATAATTTTAATAAAAAGGTTGGGCTAGAGGGTGTCTTCTTCCATGAATAGAGAAATGATATATGTGGTACTATTATCTTTGTATTGATGTTATGTTTTATGTTTGAAAGCCAGTCAAATTTTATTACTGTTTTATTATATGCAATATCACAACTCAACTAAACATTGTTTCACTATTGAAAATTGTATTAATTGTTATCTTTAGTTGTATGTATGAAATAGTATAATTTTTATGTGATATGTGCTTAACAATTAAATTTATTAAGTATTTAATCAATTTAATTATCTTTAATTCATTTTAAACTCTTTTCAATTTTTGATGATCTATATTGTCTTTCATTTATAAAGAAATATTTATAAAATCGCATATGCAAAGTTAATTATCTCACGGGAATTAGATTTATAGATATAGATTTATTAATTTGCATTCGTATTTATTCTATCAAATCACTTTCACCCCATTTATATCACACCTCAAACCCATCATATATTTGAATGGGAAACTAGTCCCTATATCCCCAGTCGAAACCGATATCCCAAACGAAAATGGAACGGTATTCAAGTTCCCAATCGGGTGGTCTCCCCGATGTTGAGGCAAGGACATTTTGAGCCTTCAACACCTTGTTGGCGTAATTATCTATCAATTCTTGCAGTCCCTCTATTGCCTTCTAATCTCATAGTAACTTCATGCAGGTCTACTAAAATGATTTCAAAACTGTGGGATCTGAATCTTGTTTTGCAGTAGCATCTACATATTTCTCCTTTTGCGAGACTATGGACATCTAGTTCTGAGACATAGAAACACTTGGACTTATAAAATTCTTTCTTGCCTCTAGAATATCTATTTTTCTCTATGTAATTAAAACCCATCATTCTTCTCACCATATTTTCGGAACCACGAATCTGATTCTAGTTGTTTGCCTTCGACCTTGTCTTCACGAGTGGCTACACCACTTTGCATGACTATGTTGACATTGGGATCGTCTTTGGGTGACTATGTTGACATTGGGATCATCTTCGCGTGGCTCAGATCTCATCATTTGAATATTTTGTGTTGGTAGTTGGTTCTTCTTCTCCTGCATCTTTGTTATTACGACCGAGAAATCTTCTATAACATGATCAAATTGACGGCATTACTGAAACGAAGGGTGCATTAGATTTTGGCAGTCACACACAAAGTGTTTTGGTTCTCCACAATTGTAATAACTAATCTGGCCCCTACCTCTTCCAGCTCCTCCTCCTCGTCCTCTTCCCGATCCTTGGAATCCTCCGTAAGCTATAGATGAGCCTTGGTCGTTCTACACGTAGTTTTCAACCTTCATTCTATACAGTGAAGTTTTGTCCATCATTATTTCATAACTTCAACAATTCCTTTCATCATGACCAACTAATTTATAAAAGTTACAAAAGAGTTGCTTTGGAGACTATATAAACTTCTCTAATAGATAACAATTATATGTCAAATGTTGTCCTAGAACTTGGAAGATATTACACCAGGTACTTGCACCGGTTCTTAATCCAACGGAAGACTCGAGTTTTAGCATGTTAGAACCTCCCGCAGCTATATAATCCTGGAATATAAAGCATTGATCCTTATGATGACCTTCAGCCTTTCATTTTGTGCACCAAACTTCATAATGTGTCTCTGACATAACCTCCTTTCCCTTCTTCAGATCCTGCAACTCCATATGCAATCTTGCTAGCTGTGCTTGGATCTGCTGAACTCCTACTTTCATATCTTGGATCAGCGAAGCTTCTAGCTTCATCCTAATTTACAACTCTTCGACCTGAGATGCAATCTTCTGCTGAGATAACAGTAATCTTAAGTGAGGTAATAATGAAGCTATATACCATTCCCTATGTTGCTCATGTGAGATTTGAAGGTTAGCTTGACTCAGTAAGTACTTCTGTCATTGATCTATATCCCATGTAGATTCATTAACCCTCAACTTGATCTCCTTGACTTTATACACACATTGAGCTTTTGAATTCAACTTTGTGAATTCCTCATTCATGCATCCTTTGTGTTAGCCAATGAAGTAGCTGGTTGAGTCGTCTTTTATCTAATGTACCAGGTAAGTGCCATGTCCTGTAGCATCGTAAGTAGTTGTGCTTTCTTCATATCATCATCGTTGATTTATTGTGCTTTCCACACAACTTTTGCGATGAACCAAAATTGTTTGGGATCCTCTGATCCTTGACCCCTGAATATAGGGATTTTCACTATATTTTTCATATTGAATAGAGGAGGTGGAGGTGGAGATGGAGGTGTAGGTGTGTGAGGTGAAGGTGAAGGTGGAGGTGGGGTGGTTAGATCTTGAATTCCAGAAGTACCCTAATGTACAGTCTGTGATGCATCTCTAGGCGTACTAGGGACACTTCATTCTTCTTCACCTTTAAAATCTCCCAATAAGGGATTGTATTCACTTTCGACAAATTTGTCTTAATCTACTCTGAATTGCTTTCCACTTCGCATAGATCCAGTTGGACCCCTCTTAAACATTAAGGTAAATTCATAACCCTCTTTTCACAGCCAAGTTTTTAATGATTTCAGGTACTTACCTCTCGGACCCTTGAAGAATCGTCGTTCAGCTTCGCTATCAGACAAAGACGTATCTATTGCAAATTTAGTGAAGAAACTGCCAAAAATACTATCAATCCAGTAATCAACAACCCTTGCAACCTTATAATCAGATCTTTCGGGACATTTTACTAATTCTGGAGTCCAGACAATAGGATTGTTTTGCTTCCAGGTAGGTTCACTATCTGCTAATTTGGACAAGTACTTGTATAATTTGCAAGGGAACAATGAAAGGAAAACTTTGTGTACTTCTATGTAGAGATACCTCTATAACCACTTCTCTTTCGATAAACGTGGGTTCTTATTCTCCTGGCTTGCAAATTTGTGAAGCTTTCAATCTATCCACTTCTCAATTTCCTTCTTAGTCAGTATCCACTTATGCCACATCACACATCCCTCAGATAGATCCTGGTCCCAACAACGAAACCATTTATTGGCTTGAGGGGGCTTGGATCCAGGTTCAGAGTTAGTTGTGCTAACCAACAAAATCCTACACTACCATCCCTTTCAATGAAAATCCACGTAGCACAGGTTGCAATCTCACCTGAAGCAGTATTGGGGGATGCTAGAACCAAGATTCTACATCCAGAAGGCTATGTGATGTGGTTAAGGCGTCTCCTGCAGTTTTAGTTATGATCTAACCTTTGTGAACCCTTATTCATGAACATAAGTGATTTTCAGTTAAAGAAAGTTATAAATTGTGTGTAAACATCTAATCAAGCATAAAATAACATCCAACAGTAGATCTGGATCTTTGCAGAGTAGTTAATATAAAACATAGATAAATTTCATTCGATTGAACGAAAATACAGAAAACACACAAGTGCATAAAATTAGACACATAATTTCTTAAAATATATTTTATTACTTCATATCTTCCTTATATAACATTATTGACCCTGTGCACATAGTTGTAGGGGCCCGCATGCTCATCAGCGGGCTTACCAAGGTCTCCACGCACTTAGCTATAGGAGACTTTCCCTTAGCCTAAATACATAAAGGTCTTACAAAATTAGACTCAAAATTATTTCATCCATCAAGTGATTGATTCCCTTAGACCTGCTAAGACACCTTTTGATACTTTTTTTTATTACAATACCATGGTTCGTAAACAATGGGCGGATCTCAAAATAATACCAAAATATAAGGTTTTTGACCTTTCTAAAACCCCTTGACTCCTATTTGATTTGCGCTACTGGTGCTCCACTTCTCAAAATTTGAAGACCTACAATATTTTAACAAAATTGACCCAGGGGACCCTGTCCCAACAACCACAGAACCGAAGTTACTGCAATGCATCACTGAATTGAGGCTGTAATTTGAATTGTCTATACTGCGATATCTGAACTTCTCTGTGCAAATGTACTATGAACACAACACCAAGACCCTTACTAACTTTTGTGTCATCTTCGAACTTCTATGTCATCTCCAAAACCCTACATTAACTTATGTTCATCTCTAAAACCCTACATGAACTTATGTGTCATCTCTAAACTTTCTCTAAAATAATGTGAGTTATGTGATTGGTGTTATGTGAGGATACCAAGTGGGTATATATAGTGGTTTCCCATTGAAAATAGGCCGACGTAACATTATGAATAGTTGCATCTTAATTATTGAGCTAACATGCATATTTTTTCATTTAACTAGGCTGACATGTGATCTCCTTATGGAATTCGACTTGATAGAGATTCTTTCAACAATAAGGAGACTTCTATGGATGGAGGAGTCTTTACAAATTTATTCTGACAAGAACCTAAAGCCTACAATGGAGGCTTGACCTATAAATTTGACCCAAGCATGAAACCCATGCTTTAATAAGTCAAATCAAATTAATAATAAAAATTATGTTCACTTTCTTTAGACAAATATGTTACATTTGACTCAAGTACAATAATGAAGGTCAGACCTAGTTACATTTTCCAACGCTTCCTCTTAACTAGGGAGGTATCCATATTTACATTTAGTCACAGAGGTACATGGAAGATCTCAACGCATTATCTATGAAGAAGTTTAGGCACCACAATGCCATGGACTAGATTCCTAACCAGGGAAATATATCCATTAGTCTCTCAATAATTTAGGCACTATAATGCCACAAACTAGATTCCTGACCAGGGAAGTTTATCCATTGGTCTCTCAACAATTTAGGCACCGCACTTCCACAGACTAGATTCCTGGCCAGGGCAATCTATATGGGTGAGAATAATATGGACTCAAGCTTTCAGCCTCTCTAGGTACCATCAAGCTTACTTGCTAACCATCAACCCATAAATCCAGGTGAGCGTCAAAGCTCGATGACCAATGTCACCCTTCCAACTTCGGGACCTAGACATCAACATAAAGTGTCAGCTAGATGTCCTCCTAGGAAATGCTTCACTCATAAATCCTCAAGTTACACCCCTTGATACAGCCGATTAAGGGCAAAAAATCTCTTCCAATCAAACTAATTGGTAACCAACATGCTATCAAAATCCTTGGAGAGATTTACCTATACAAACACAACCCCAATAAATAATATACTTTCACATGTTGTATTATCAAATAAAAACCTTTAGGGTCTTCCAAACAACTAGATGTTGCTTCTCAACTTTTCATAGTCGGACTATTAATTGAATCTCTGACAAAATATTCATGAATAATACAGTTTCATTTCCTACTTCTCATGCAACAACATATACTCTGAAATTCATTCAACCAAAAACAATTTATTGCCTCCCTCATAACCAGAAAGCATCTCTTTATCCAAACTCCCTCTTAATATTAGGGAGATTTCTTTTACCCAGGCTTCCTTAGGGATATCATCTTCTTTTCTTCATCGAAGAATATTTCATGGCTTCAAACTATTTCATCAGAGTTATCATCATTCCCATCATGCTTATCACATCAAAAAACATCTCACCATATTGAAGATTGTGTACCTGCACAATTTATATGACAAGTGCAACCAAATCTACAGAAACATGAAGTTAGCCATATTTCAACAATCCTACACAAATCTCAAATTATAATATTGTCATCATACATTATATATTTTTACTTCTACTATAGTATACCTAGGGGAGATATTATGGGGTACAAATGGAGGTACCTAAGGGAATAATGTAATAGTGTGATGGGCCATAGTTAATAAATAAAGTGGTTAACCTGCATAATGTAAGGGACCACAAGTAGTTAGGAATAATGTGATAAGACCATTGTATTAGATGTATGGTATTGAGAGACTCATGGTAATTACCCATGGTATTGTATGTATCAAGCCTATATAGAGGCTAGAGATTTTTCATTGAGGGATGTTAAGGATTATTGTATTAACAAGCATATGGCTTGTAGAGTGATCTTCTTCCTTAATGAGTAATTGTATGGTGTTGCCCTACCTCAAGGGTTTCATCAATAAAGATCTAAAGCTTTTGTACATATTCTTGTATTTATCTTGGGACTATTTGCAGTTATTGGGTATATTTGCATTATCATATATTTGCAAGTCGAATCTACTACTAGTGGTATCAAAGCACTTTCTTGGATGAAGAGAGGAAGCTTTTTTTTTTTTGCAAGATTTTTTGGGCAACGATTTTTCAGATCAGATTTGAACCTTTTGGTGCAAATTTTGCAAACAAAAATAGCATATACGTATTCTTTATGGAAAAATACCCAAATTGAAAAACAAAAACGTCCAAATCGGGGTCTGGATGAGGGAGATATCATTGATTTAAAATCAATTTTGTTGCAAATGTTTTTCTAACGATAATTCGTGGACGGCGGATCTCTGGTATTTTTTTGTGGTTTTTATTCAGAATTTCAAAAAAATATTGTAGATCAGAGCTCCTCTTGAAAAATTACCCAATTTTAAAAAAACAATCGGTCGAATCGGAGTCTGAATAATGGAGATATCCCTGACTTAAAATCAGCTCATTAGAATTGTTTTTGTGACGGCAGGATAGTTGTAGTGCAAATTTGAGTTTTAGAGTGCCCAGATTAAGATTTCAATCACATGAGAAGATGCATAATGGTTGTTCCATTTCTAAAATGGGATATAATAAGGATTTTGCACCATAGTAACAAGGTTGTAGTGATTTTAGATTTTCCACATAAAGTAGGTAAAAAATTTCAAAACCCTCACTCTTCTTCATGACTTCTACTAAGAGGAATTTTACAGGAAAATATGATGGCCCTACCATTGAAGAATTCCTAAAAATGGAAAATTCAGTATATCCCAAAGTTTGGAAAGATATATCATGGCTTAGTTTTAGAGATGAGGCTACCATATGGTGGGACTCACTTGAAAGAAAGAAGTCGGTAAGCCTTCCCAATGAAGAATTTGAAAAGTCCTTTTGGACAAATGGTCTCATGCTATAAAGCAGGATAATGAGAAACATAAGGGGTTATTTTCTACTAGTTTCTCCCTATTACATGTTCATGGATCTATTTAGAAAGAGAAGATCACTATTTCTATCAATCCTAGTTTCAAACATAATTTTATTAATGACCATTTGGCTACGAGATTGCAAGTCCCAACAAAATAAATGGAGCACACACAGGTTGATAATGAGGAGGTGCAAGTTTATAAAGATTTAAAGATTTCCCTGGATAAGTATGTGTTGCATTCTGATTTTTATGCTTTAGATATGGCTAATGTGGATATTATTTTGGGATACCCTTGGATGGAATCCGTTAGTACTGTCAATATTAATGTGCAAAGAAGAAAATTACATTGCAGGATATTTTCATTCGTAAAAAAGTAGAGTCCAAGGAGGCCAAAAAAAAAACATTGTAGGTATTGACACATCAGATGAGGAGTCTGTTGGCATTGTGATACAAGTGTTGTCCTTGATCACAACTCACATAGATGATAGTTCACAATGCAATAGGTTAACCACAAAGGATTACAGATCAGACTCTAGAGATTGAAGAAAGAGAGTGGTTTAAGAAGTATACGTTGGTTCACATTTTCCAAGAAGCATATACACACATTTTTCCAAGAGTGTTTATGTATGCACACATTTTCATAGAAGGAAAAGCACGTATGAAATGGAAAACCAAAGTTTTGGTCCAAGGTAATTGGTCCGAGGTATTTGGTCTGACGTATTGGTCTGAGGTATTGGTCCTAAGTGGTTTTTGTCTGAGGTATTGAGAAAGGCCTAAAACTATATAATGAGGAGAAGATGAAAGGGATATGTGTGCAAGTAATGAATATCTTATGAAGAGTTAGATCAAAAGAAAACATGAATGTTATGGGTTTTTGGTGCTTTGCTTGATCTGAACTAACGATGAACCTTAGTGGTTGATGAGATGATGGATCAGGATCTTAAGACCTTAAATGAATTATCATTATGTGGTTTGTCATGGATAGTCTAGAACTGAATGCTAATGTATGATCTACACTGTAAATGTTCTGATATGTGTATGACTGAAGTTTGGAATAGTTGTGATGTTTTAAGTTAGTATTTGCAAATCTGTATGTTGGTTTTCTTTGATAAAAGTGTGTATACATGTTGGTTCGGCACATCGAAGTAGTGTATACATTATGAAATATGATGTTTGAAGTTGTAGTTGGTTCTTGTTATTGATGCAGAGTTCTGGGTTTTGCTCTGTGTTCTAGTGACTCTATTCTGGTGACAGTGTTCTGAATGTCCAGATTGATTGATTGTGATTTGCTTCAGCGATGATGGGTTTCAGTAATTGGTTGTATTGCAATGGTCATTGATTTTGAGCTTCAATGTTGTTAATGGGTCCATAATGAAAAATGGATGAAATGAGGCCTTTAGATTGTGGTGTTGTGTTCCAGGAGTATCCAATCTGAAAATTTATGAAACATGGTCCCTAGAGGAAGAGAGAAGGTTTTAGCCTTCTGTAGGCCAACGCATATGTACTAGTAAACATATCGACCAGTACAAGAGCTAGGGAGTTGCAACTCCCTTCCAGTACCAGCTGGAAAACAAGTGAAGGTTGAAGCCTTATGTAGGTCGACGCCTATGTACTAGTAAATGGATCAGCTAGTACAAGAGCCAGGGGGTTGGAGCTCCCTTCCAGTAGAAGCCGGAAAACGAGTGAAGGTTGGAGCCTTATGTAGGTCAGCGCCTACGTACTAGTAAACGGATCGTCTAGTACAAGAGCTAGGGTGTTCTAGGTCCCTTCCAGTAGAAGCTGGAGAACGAGAGAAGGTTGTAGCCTTCTACATGTGGGTACCTGTGTACTAGTATGAGTCTGCACCAGTACAAGATTGTAAACAGGTTTTTCTTATATTAGAAGAAGACAGTAGTAGGTGGTTTTTGTCCCGCATTGGGTTTCCACCTTAAATCTTGGCGTTCATGTGTGTTGCTTATGTGTGATGGTTTATTTTGTTATTACTGCACATGGTTATTGCTTATATGGTTAATGAAGTATTGATGCACTGATTAAATATCAACATATGATGAATTAACTAAATCATAAGTTTGTTGGATATACGTTGGTTGATTTAAAGACAGTTGTGTGTACAAGTGAGTTACCTTCATTAAAGTAGCGTAAATAAATTTGAGTATGAAATGAAAAGGTTATTGAGTTGACTAATACTGATTCACCCCCCCCCCCCCCTCTAAGTATTATTTCCAACAATTGCTATTAGAGCAGGTCCTTTGGTAGAAGCTTGATCACTTGAAGGAGATCCGTAGGAACAATGGGAAAGAAGCTAAAGAAGAAAGCGCCTCAGAAGAATAAGACAGCACAAAGGAACAATGACAGCAAGAGAGACAATTGGTCATTAGGTGGATGGAAGTATTGATATTCAGAATCACCTCAGATTGAAGATGAACAAGCAAAAGAAGTATCAGAATTTTTGGTCATCTGGTGATACTTTTCTTTGTTCATGCAATGTTGAAGATATTGAAAGTGATAGTGAAAGAAATATAGAGGAAAAAGTTAAAAGACACAGATAAAATTAGAGATCAACAAGATTTATTTAACAAAATGGAGTGTGCCTTCAAAGAAGAAGTTACCAGATTAAAATCTCAGTTGGAGGAAGGACACAAAGTAAGGAAGCAATACAAGGAAAAGGGAGAACAATGTCAAAAGCTGCAGGATGAAGTGACATCATTAAGAAATGAAGTAAATGAAAAGAGCACAACAATCAAGAGACTTAAAGATAGATCCAATTACTATGAAAGTCTTGAAGCTAAGATCCTCTCTCTAAAAGAAGATATTGAAAAATCAAATAAGCAGAATGAAGAACTACCTCAAGAAGACGAAGAACAAGAAAATGAGATTCTCAAATTAAGGCAACAAGTGGAAGAAGGAAGAAAGGCTGAAGAAATCATGAAGAAGCAATATCTTGAAAAGGAAGAAAAATATCATGTTGAGGTAAATATCTTAAAATGTAAATTAGAAGAAAAGGATAAATTGTTAATATTTTCGAGATAGTACTAGGATAAATCGTTAAGATTTTGGATAATATTCTTAGTATTCAAAGGTCTCCTACTATAAAAACAGGTCTTGGTTTTCATGAATCTATTGAAGATGAATCTAACTCTCAAGATGAGGCAAGGAACTCTAATGCAAAATCTGAAATGCTCAACAAGGAGATGTGTTACATTATGGTATGTTCTATGCTTATAACAATTTACTTCTTTTTTTAATTATATTCCATAGATTAGCAATCACATGTACATAAAGTAAAGAGAAGATAGAACATTAAACGATCGACAGAAAACAAGCCAAGGCAAGAGATACAAGATTTGGCAGCTAGCCAGGGACAAACCCCACAATGTGTGGGGAAACCCTTTGATCAAATCTTCTTTTATCTTCAATAATTTAGCAGAGAGAAATAGTACAATAAATTTGATTTATATCAGCAGTAGAAAACCCTAGATCAGTAGCATCAGCATTAGCGGCTTCATCATCAAACTAGGGCAGACGATATCTCACAAACCGACCGTCGGATCGGCTTGATTCCATCACCAAAAGTTGCGGCTTCCAAAGGAGGTTCAGATGAACCTGTAGTGAAGTTTAGATGATGAGATATTCTGGTCCACGTAGGTCAAACTTCACTTCTGGAGTTGCAGCATCAGTTGCAGTAGCTTCCTTCAAACTAGGGCAGTCGATATCTTGCAAACCATCCGTCGGATTAACTTGATTCCACCACAAAAAGTTGCGGCTTTCAGAGGAGGTTCAGATGAACCTACAATGCAGTTCAGATGAGGAGATCTTCTAGTCCACACAAGTCAAACTTTACTTCTGCAGTTTCAGTTTTAGTGTCATCAGCTTCCGGCTTCACATGTGTGAGGGAGAGACCCTTTTCTGCGTAGTAGAGAAGAGACTCTTTTCTACGCAGCAGAGAGAGAGATGATGTGATGAGATGAGTGAGGCCAAATGAGAAAAATTCCTCTTGTATTTATACACAACGATGGTGTTACCGTGAATAGTTTCCACTCGGATGCTACTATTCCCGCTAAGATGGGTGGCTATCTTAGAAACAAACAAGTGAAGTCTACTTTCGTTTTCCTTTATGAAAATAGACAAGAGGGAGACCAAGGAGACCAACCTTAGTCTTGCGCTTGATTTCCTCTCCTTCCTGATGGAGCTTTGCTGCTTCTACTTTGTCTGCCCAGCTTCAAAGAGCACCTGTGGAATCACAACAACATACTACTATCGAAGAACAAAGATCTATATTCGTAAATAACACAGGACCAGATGTGTGTTAACCATACAAATGCATATATAAACAAGTACACAAGAATATGGAGGAAAACTAGAATAGCTTTATTAAGATGAAAATTAGCAAGAGGATTACAACCATATGTTCTGACCCAGCATCATCCTCCAGCTAGAAATCCCTTCTTCACCTCAAGGAAAGCTTAGATCACCCAACACTATGAATGTACACCAGAAAACCAACAACACTTCTCTATAAGATACAAAATTCCAACCTCTGGATCTTTGTGATGAGGGATCCATATATAGATGATTATAGGGAGGTGAGTCATATTCTAGGATCTTGATTAGTGTCCTCTCTTTGATAGTCCCTGCTTCCACTTAGATAATGATGATCTCTTACTCATCCCTGGTCGAAAACAAAGAGGCAAGTGTCATAGGGGAAGCTTCTGGAAGATTCCATGATCTTCCACCTCGCATTTTGTCCCTGCCATTTTTCCATTCTCGACCATCGCACCCTACAGAGGACCAATTCAGTATGCATCACACCTTGTACAGTGGGAAGGTGATATGCATTGCACCCTCTGCACTGGGCTTTTAGTATGGTCCAGTTTTGACCATTTATGAGCAGTTTTCAGTGGAGAACTTCTGGGAGATGATGTAATCAGCTGACCTTGTTCCTTTAGGCAGTGAAGAAACACTTTTAGGGACTTAGGAGCCCTCAGTTTATGGACATTTATGATTGGGGTTGAAGTGCCCAAAAATGTCTATAACAATCGGGTGGTTAACTCTAGTTCAAAAGAGGCGCCCGAAGTGGATCACCACCATTAGATCTAGGACTCCTAGATTAATGGTGGAGATGTGTTATCATTACAAGGGCGGACCCGAGAGGAGAATAAGCCATTTTTTAGGACTTTTGAAGTCCAAAATACACAGAGAAGGCAGGAAGTTTACATTATTGCTGTGTTTTCTGTTCATAACAGAAAGCAGTCATTGTCCACATTTTTAAGGGATTTCATAGGCCCAAAGAGCCATTCCATTACAAAGCAGAAGCCGGAAAGTGATCAAGGAACATAAACAACACAACACAACAAAATCAACTAGAAACACTCATGGAGCATGCGTAGCTAACCCAAAACAGAATCAACCATGGGGCATCAACAACACAGCTTAGCCGAAGACAACAAATATTATCGGGTAGCACAGTGCATCAATAGCCTATCGTAGCTCATCAAACAAACATCATGGAGCATCTCTGGCATGAGAGAGCTCCCTACCAGCATAGCCAAAATATATGAATGTGGTTATTCCTCTGTCAGAAGGTGAAAACCTCCGAGCCATGCTTGCCCATAGAAGGAATCAAACAGTTAAGGGACAGTGTGGATAGATTAAGACTCCGAGCCTTTGAGAGCTCAAGAGCATTGTAAAAGGCCCATAAAAGGCTGAAAACTAGATGTAACAAGGGTTCAAATTTCAAGAGATTGTTCCTCCTTTGTTCCTTCAAACTTCTCAATAGCAATATAAGCTTCTTTTGCTATTATATGTTCAATGTCCATTCTCTTTGTTGTTCTATGCTTGCACTTGAATAGTTTGTTCATGTTTTATTTTGTGTCTAAGGCTAGATAACTGTCACCTTATCTCTGCTTTGATAAATTATATTTGCAAGATTCCTTTACCGCCTATAGCTAGCCATTCATATGTGGTCATATATGCATATGCCGGTACAATCGGTATTCTCATTTGTTACCTGTAGCTAGCCATTCATTTATGTTTATGTATGCAATATGCTAGTACTGACAGTATTCTCCATCTATCCATTGAATTTATAAATTATTGAGCATTAGTGGTCTAAAGCCTTGTATTGTTGAAGGTGTTCATGCATGTCTTGAGTGAGAATAGAGCTGAAATGATTATCTGACTTGATCCAAACAATATTGAAGATTACATGTTACCAGGCATCTCTGAGCTACAACCTAGGAGAGTTTCTTGGAGTGATAACATGACCAAGAAGTGACTATGGAATGATAGATCGAAAGATCCATGGTAGGCTCCAAAATTTAAGTTGAAAAAAATTTGGAGGGTGTTTGTAGCAACGAAAATAAAATTATCATAAGTTGTGGAGAACCTATAAATTTCCAAGTTGAGGAGGATTAAATACTTGAAGAGTCTCCTGAATCTACTATGAATTGATAAATATACATAGATCCTTAGTGTATAATTCATTATTATGACACTATTTTGACATGGATCCATTGCATTTTACTTTGTAACCATGATATTTCATTTTATATAACTTCATGGATTCACAATATGCTTGATTGGTGACCATGTTTGTCATCCTCCTAAGCATGGGTATGCTCACCTCAAAGAAGAGTGTAATAGATGCTTTGGTTTTTATTTGTAATTACTTTTTCAAATCCTTGGTTTGTTTGAATCCACTTGGTTTCAATTGTTATATTTTTCTACATTATTATAAAGTATTTCTTCCATCAACTTTCCTTTTGACCTCGTATAATATGGGGCATCTATTATAGATTTATTTGGTCACACTTTATTACAGATATCCTTAATGGCTACTTAGCTATGATTATTCCATCACCTTCTAGTCATTTGATATATTTTTTAATCACATATGTAGATGGATGTGGATTTCCTTAAAGAATATTGCATTCTACCCATGGGTTCCTCCATTACACCCATGAGTGCCACCAAAATGACTTTAAAATATATAAAAATCACATGTAATGCACAATCTTGATGAAGGATTATGTAGTTCATACACATGTACAACTCTAATATCCATCCCCAACTAAATCGACCACCCTTTTGTGGTATAATTGGAGATTTGACTTGGGGGAAGGGGCACTACCCAATAGAGTAGGTATATGTTGGAGGAATTGAATTAGATTTTTATTACTTTCCCATAATTAGAGCTTCATTTTTATAAGTTTTTTTTCTAGCTTTTAGTTGGGTTAAAACATCTCTTAGTTTTCCTGGCCACGGTAAATATAGAAATTGAATGCAAAGTGTTAGGGTCCTATAAATACAGTGATCAAGGTATCATTGTCTAGCCATTTATCCCAGTGGCATGTTGTAAGTTATTTTTCATTTTAAGTGTTTAGTGGTTAAAAGGAAAAATAAAAATATAAAGAAAAAGAAAAATATAAAGAGGAAAAGAGGAATATAAAAAAAAAAAAATCCCTAAAGGGCGCACCAGTCAAAATTTGCCCAAGTTATTTTTTTTATCCTTAAATATTGATTAAGTTAGCGAAAATATGTTTTAAATGTTGCATAAACATCGACAATATGTTTTTTTGTTTTGCAATAAATTTCTAGCGCTTTTGGATGAATGAGATCTCCCCCGCCAAAATCAACAGCAGGGAATAATGTTCCCCCCCCCCCCCCACTGACCTCCCAAAGGTTAATAAGGAGGGGGGGGTTTGAAAATTAGTTTGTTTGAAACTACCTTTTACTATGTGGTGGCCCCACAAGATTTTCGAGGCCATTCCTCCCTTACCACTTACCACTCAACCACTCCCCCCCAAACAATAACCATCTCCTCTTTCTATTTGCCCCCACTCCCACTGGCTACCACTCCACTCATAACATGCCAAAACATCCACCAACATACGACATCCATCCACATCACCTCATCTTCCACGTCACCTCACCCCCTTACGTCACATGACCTTTGGGAAAATCTCCCGCCAACAATCATGTAAACGTTAGTCATTAAACTCCTGCCAACGTATAAATTTATTAATGGCAACACTCCAAAAATGGTAATTTCACCATTGAAATTTTTTCCATTTCATTTTGAAAACCCTACATTTCCCTACATTTCTCCCTTTTCCATTTCATTGTATCTGTGTCAATTCATGCTGTGAGATAGTTCAATGCACCAATATCTTTTGCAATCACCACCCTCTTTCAGTACCAATTAAGCATAGATTGGGTAATTTCCTTTCGACCTCTCTACAATATGAAATGTCTTCACATAAGGGAAAAGCAAAATGGTGGTCGAGAGTCCAATATTACCCTTTGTTCCCAATTTAAATGGGATGCCTTTAGTTGAAACATAGTATAAGGTAGCAGAAACTCAGTGTGAATTTGATTTGTATGAGATTCATAACTGGGCGAAAAAAAAGTGTTTAGATAATAATGATGATTTAAGCATCTTAGAATCTGTTTTACCTCAATTTACCTTTCCCCAAACTAGTGCACTACCTGGTGTCATCTCAAGTACCGCCCAAGCTAGAAAGCAGAAATTGCTCAAATCAATGAAATCTTGTTCTGAACTAGCCCAGAAGCTATTTGTTAAGCTGTTTAGATTGATTCCAAAACTTCTTTTCGCCCATTTTCCACTAATACACTTATAGAAATATACAAAAAACTTACCATCCCCCAACAAGCCCATATTTTTGAATGCTTTCTACATGAAAATTCTGAATTTCCTAGAACAAATCCCCGATACCTTGCTTCTATTTTCCCTGAGATGTAAAGACAAGATATTTCCATGGTTACTTTCCTATTAGGTTATCCTATAAACCAATGGGTAGATGAATTAGTGTTAGGTTTCTTGTCAATATTTTTAGTTGGTTAGAAGCCATCTCTCATTTTCAATTACAGTCAATACTTGTTAGATGTTATTCATGAGAAATTTCTAAAATTTAACACTGAAGGTGCATTCAAACACCAGTTGGTCTTAGTATATTTGATGTTATTCTATCAAGCAGATAGGTTCAAGTTCCAATTATAGAATATGGAAGATCATGGAAGTCCACTATCAATCATTCACTACACTTCTTTAGTTAGAAGGAATTCCGAATATTATTCATTCACCAATTTTGTAGATCAGTTTTTACATACATCCTTGTGTCTTCTTAGCAACGATATTATACCAAGGATTTTATCAGAGATCAAGAAATTTTTTCATCTTATAGAACAAGCTAAGGTTGGAGACTGGTATCTCTACTAGACCTATATAGAGATTCAAATCTATGGGTGTGAATTTCCTCTCTATAGATTACCAGTATTTGTACTAGTAAGTGTTGTTTCCTTGGAATACATTAGACATATATTAAACATGGATGACCTACATTTTACATCAAGTAAAATTAAGGCACAATTTAAATTGAGGGAACATGTTGGGCCTTATATTGTAAATACCAGAGCAAAAACAATGGAAGTAGATGAAATATTAAAGAAAATGAAATTTAGGCTAAGCTCCACATGGTCTTATGATCCATTAGGGATAATTTCAATACTAAGAGTCGAGCAAAAGACCACACCATATGCACATACACCTAGGACATAGATAAAGAAGTATGCCAATCAGGAATAATGGATAGAGAACACACTATAGGAGCCTGAAGAGAAAATTGTCAGTCAATCATCTATACAAACTCCTATTCCAAAGGACAAGGAAATCAAGAGACCAAGGGAACATATGTCCCCTACAAATTTAGAAGCTCAAGCTGCAAAATTTCATGTTTTCAAGAGGAGAAATAAAGATCCTTAGACCAATACCAAAACTGATACTAAAAGTGATGCTCAAATAATAAACATTCAAGAAGAATCCTCAGAAGAAAAGGGCTCACAGGAGAAAACCACAGTGGTTTTGGCAAGTATTCCCACTACTTCATTCCCATATGTTGAGGAGACAATTGAGTCACCTATGTCCTCTACATCTCAGATTGCAACGCAATAGAATATTTTTTCCAGATACAAGGAGATCAAGAGAGAGAATGAAGCATTAAAGGATACAACATAGTTCTTGAAGAAAACTGCTACTACTCAACACAAGTTGGTGTTTTCACTTGAAATTGAGAAGAGGAAGTTCCAATTGGCCTTCTTGGAATCCACAGTTCTTGTCCCCAAAAGTGCAGAAGGCTACAAAGATTCAATATTTTATTTTGATACCAAAAAGGTCCATGCAATTGATCAAATTTATTTACATAAATAAGCAGGTGAAATGATCTATTCAACACTGACAAGTTCAACCATAACTACTTAAAAACTGTAGGCCCCCTTCTTGAATGATATGCATTCGAAGCTAAGGATAGAGTGAATGTCATCTTTGGCCAAAGATACTAGAACAAAAGCTTTGGAAGATTTAGTGATTAAGATAGGATATGATCCTAGTAACATCAAAGTAGATGAGGAGATAATTAAAGATAAAGATGCAACTATTCAAGCTCTGAGGAAATAACTCAAGCTTACAACCATAGAGCACCCTCAGGCCAAAGAAGTAACTAATCTGGAGATAGAAAAGGAAAGGTTGTTCAAATTAATAGTTGAACATAACGTTCAAATTCCGTAAATGGAGGCAAACATGGAGGCACTATTAAAAGAGAAGGAAAAATTAGTAGCTATAGGTGCACCAACATAGTAGGAAGTACAACAAAAAACAGAGACATCCACTGTAGATTCTTCTAAAAATCTATTCAAATCTTTCGAAGAACTATCAATAAAAAATTAGGAGAAAGAAAAGTTAATGGAAACGCTGACAAAGATGGAGGAAAACAAAATCAAAGCTGACAATGCATATCTAGTAGAGGTACAAAGGAATTTAAAATTGACTTAACCAATTGAAAAATATGAGAATCAGTCTTTGACAACTCAAATGTTGGCAGAGGCCAAGAAAAGTATATGGCATAACATCAATGCTAATATTACATAATTGGTCATCATTTCAAATTATTTTTGAGCAGGAGGAGCTAGTATAAAGGATCAAAGCAACAATTGAGAAAACAAAAGTGAAAATTGAGCACAGACCAATGGAAGCATAGATAATTATTAAGGTGCTGAAATCAAGACTAGAGATGAGCTAGAAGAAGTCCAAATTCAAGACATAACATGCACAATTATGGAAGTGAATAGAGTTCTCACAAATAAGAACCTCATGATACAATTGGAGAATAAATGCAAAGAGTTGGAGTTACATGTGAAAAGGTTTAACAGGAAATTTAATGTATTGCAGGATAAAGGACTTCAACGTTTGAAATCCTCTAATGGAAAATTGATTCCATTAGAGAACTATTAAGACTAGTTATGAAACATCACTATAGATACTTCCAAATTCACCAAGGTTAGAGGAACAATGACTAGAGAATATTTCCTAGAATGACTACAACACAACCTTTACATTCAGCATGAAGTCCACCATCTATTTCTCAATAAGCCAACTTTTCAGACGTATACAAAAGTAGATGAGAGATTTTAGAACATGGTAAATTTATCCATTCCTAGTGAAGAATAGTGGGATAAATTGTTAGAGCTCATTGAATACTGGTGAATAGGAATCCTACAAATTAGGGAGTAGGAAAACAGAAGAAGCACAAAAGTAGCTACAATCAACAACAA
>APFE030833023.1:0-21124 GCA_000404065.3 Pinus taeda
AGCCCTTTTGCTCTTTTTTCTTCCAATTGTTGTGGTGTCAACCTTATAGGTTGTGGAAGGCTAGTGGCAACAACACTTCCATCTTTATAGTTGTGAGTGGAATGCTTCCTGGTTGCCATAATTTTGCTTTCCATATTTTTTGTTAACCTAAATGCCTTCTCTAATGAATCAAGTTCCCAAAGGTGAACATCATGTTGGATATTATCCTTTAAAGTCCCTATGAACACATCAATCTTATTCTCCTTTGGAATATTTTTTACCCTTATGTTCAATTTTTGGAACTCCTCAATGTGCTCCATTATTGAACCCTTTTATTTGAGACTTATCAATTGGCTAAACAAAGTGTTGCTTTCTGTATCCTCATAATGTGCTGTCAATTCTTTCGTAAAAATTTCCCAAGTGATAATTTTTTTACGAGAGAAAATCCATTGATACCATACAAACCGATTTGGTTCCAAATATAAAGTTGCAATACGTACATTTGTTTGTTGTGCACATTATTGAGATCGAAAAATTGCTCCATCTGTAATATCCATGTTGCGGGATCCTTGCCATCAAACTTCCTCATATCGATTTTTGGAATATGGTGGTTCTTCGATCCAACATTAGAGTCTATGGAATCATGATTAACATTTCTTTTGTTCTCATCATGAGTTTCCTTTACTACCCTTTCACCATTAGTGACCATTTCTTGTAGCAACTTATTCAACTTTATCTTCAATTATTCCATCTTATCATCCATGCCATCCATTTTAGCATCCATGCCATTCATCTTAGCATCCATGTCATTCATATTAGCTTCCATGCCTTTTTTAAACCATCCATCTTAGATTCTGTTACTTTTTGTGCAAGTGACACTTGTTGCATTTGGTCTCGTAATTTTGATATATCATGTTGCATTTCTTCCTCTTCTTCATGAGTCATGCTAGAGCCTTTTGGTTGCCTATACTAGGTGTTTGCATTTTCTTTCCTCAGGGCTCAATTACCGAAAATACTCGCTTTACTATGCCTTTGAATTCCTCAAAACTATTTTCAAAACCAAGCTTATGCAAAAATTAAAAAAAAAAACTACACACCTTTTTTCACTTTGTAGGAGCTTGATATTGAATCTGATGTATCTCTGTAATTTTGGATCATCTAGTTTTGAATTCCGACCTGTAGTAGCCCTCTGTGTCCTCTTTCCAATGCCACCAATCTTATCCAAATTGGATTCTCCAAGGAAGAGTTATGCACAATCTCACAAGATGACCTGATTATAGACCTTTCCAAAAGAGTGAACTTGTATGAAGTGCCACGTGTCATTGTTTCGACCTTTGGCTCTGAAAAATATTTACAAGAAACTACAGTCCGTCCTCTTTCTATACCTTCTTACAAAATTTTAATCCAATGCTTAGAGAGAAAGTTTTGACGATTTTCCCCAGGTCACCTGTTTGGAATGTAATTCAAGAGTCTACAAAAAGACCAACTTCCTCAGATCATATCTCTACAAATATAGCTCAAAAAGCTCTGAAATTTGCACTCGAGATTCAATACGAATTTGTCTCAAATGGGTTTTTTTTCGCTTCTGAAACATCACAGAAAAAAATTATAGTGAAAATGCCACGATGACCTATTTGGAGCAGCGAAACCCTAGAATTGAAAGCTCTGATACCAATTGTTATAAAACCAGCTCACAAAAAGATAGAAAAGATAGATGTACACCTTAGAATTCAGCCTCTTCGAGGGGGAAACCTCCATTACATTACACAAATGAATAATTCTTGGATGATTCAAATGACAAAACCTCCTTTCTGTATATAGGAGTCTAAGGAGTCACAATATAACCAAGTCGACCTAACAATAATAATATAAAGGCACAAAAATAACAATACATAGATTCTATAGGGCACAGTAATAACAATATGGGGACAATAGGGGCACAAAAATATTAATAAGGGATACAACTACAATATTAATAGGGGCATCACTAGTATTATAGGGACCTAATAGATTGCACAATTTATGGAGGGAAGGTTGGTTCCCCTCCATAATTGTGCAATTTCTTGAGGGAGCTGCTCAGCCTGCAGCTGGACAAAGTCCAGAGAAACATCTTGTGAGGGGAATACAACAAGTTATCATGCACAGGCTAGCAAACTACTCGAAAACCACCAAAGATTATGTACTTGACAAGACGAGACATGTTGTTGAGGATGGTTGGTAGGGAGGCTCCAAAACGAAGCTAAGGAAAAATTTTGGAGGGTGGTTGTAGTCGCTACAACACTTGGAAACACACTAGTAGAACTCCATCTCTCTGAATAGACCTTCTTCGTGAAAATCAAGTCTAACACCTCCGGAAGTATTTTTCAGCACTCAATTCATCTTGGTTTCCACCCTTGCTTGATAGTAAGATGTAGCATCTGCCAATATCTTGGTCGGTCAACACACATTCTATGCCAAGTCAACACCATTGTTTCGATTGGGGTTGAGGGGTATATTGGTGCACAAGCAGTATAGTCATCAAAGTCTTAGTTTCATCTCTGGTGTTGCTCCGCTGCCAGCAGGCCTCGACAGTACCCCAATGGAGTCACGCAAGAACACAAGCATCACTCCACTGCCAGCGAACCTAGTCAGTACCCCGATGGAGTCAATTGCATCACCTCTCTATGTAGGAAGCCTTTCTCTTCTTTCGCCTTATTGATTTTTTATTTTTGAAAATTTTTAGTTTTCATTTTTTCATTTTCGTTTTCATAGTTGTGTATAACACTTATTCATTTCAGAGGTGGAAGAGGGATCCCGACATATTGAGAGTAGAAGAGGTTGTTCCTTCAGAGAAGTATTTTATTATGTAAATCTGACATGCTTGTTAAGGTTTTCCCCCTCACCTTACTCTACTGGACTGGGTTGCCAAGGGTTAACCCAAAAACAACTGGCTAGCCTAGGTGACACTAGTTAGCACGCAAGCCTTGTGTTTTCACCATGGTTCACTTTGAATAGTACATATTTTCCATCAACGTATCATGGACCAAAAGTAACAAGTTCTTCATATAGAGGAAGGATGACATATAACCAAGACATGATAGTTGCACAAGGCCTCTTGTACTTTACCCAGCTTGTTTCAAGAGTCGTTCATGGTTTCATTCGAAACTAACCTATGAACAAAAACAAGCAAACAAACACCAAATTAGAGTAGAAGCAGAAGTAAATGCGAAAGAAAAGTGAGTAAGAAAACAAGCAAGCAGACAAACAAACATGCAAAGGAAGAAAAAAACAGGCATGCAAGAAAATAAACTGAAAGCAAGCACTACTCCTACTCCTAAGCTAACAGTGCATGGGCCTAATCATGTGAAGTGATATTTCCAATGTAGCCATCGACGCATTGGTTGAACCATGTTGGTAAATGAATGGTCTGCGAGCAACCCGGTTGTGCAAACCAACAAGCAAGAAAGATATAACAATGAAGACAAACACACTTCATGTCTAAAAGTGTCCAGAGGACATAAGTGAGTGTAAGTAAATGACATGTGGTCCATGGACTTATCACGGTGATGTGTGGCACTGCGTGCAGTCATGAATCATACGCATACTCTTGACTATGACATGCAAGCAAACGAAAGAAACACAGACAACTTGCGTCATGCACATGTGCTTTCAATGTAAGATTCCTCTAATGTGTGAGTGATGGGATCATGCAGTTCGAGTGAAGGAAGCATGATCTGTGTGTGAGATTAATCTTCAATGCATACAGATGAGTGATGAGGAGTCTCGTGTGATTCAACAATTTCCTGATCAGAAGTAAAACCAACCTCGGGACAGCAAGGTCCTGACATAACCATCAGCTCGAGCTGAAGTGCCTCAACATTTTGTGGGGTTTCTACTTCTTTGTCAGATAGATCATCATAAGGAGGCAGCTTTGAAAAATCAATTGTGATAGAGCCATCATCATGATCGAATACGGGATTAAATATATCATGATAACTACGATTAGAAAAATCAACGATTTCATCAACATCCTCATGATCTGATAAATCAAACAGAGGGGTAGATAAGAAGTGGACAAATTCATCCTCTGTGTTTTCGGAAAAGGAAGATGAAAAGTCAAGTGGATTTTCAATGAATAATTTATCCTCTTCACTGTCAAATGATGGAATCACATACAGTGTGTCATGTGAGTGATCAACAATGGGTGCATCTGTAGATGAAGGTACACATGTAAAATCATGGATGGCAAGTTCACCAAGGATGTCAGGAAATAATGGGGGGGGCTCGAATAGAAGGGATTCATCCTTTGTTGAGTGTTGATACTCAAGCTCCCAGTCATACTCTTCATGAATGAAAACACATGTTGGTTATGCAACACCGACTCTGTCAATGGTCTGATCCTCGTTCACAACAACTGTAGAGTCTGAAATGGAAGAACAGAAGATAGTATCATTTGGAGGATCATTTGAGTATGAAGACGGAGGTTGTGGTACTGAATGCATATGACAACTCAATAGACTCACAACCAAATCTATGCAAAAATTAAGCTAAGTGATGCTAGGAAGATGTGACAATTGAACTGACGTATGTGCCTAATCTCATGCATCACTCTGTAGTGGTGGAGCTATTTGATGAGGGGATGACGGACACTAACTTGTGATAGTGACTGTATCCTTCTATGATTACACAACTCCATTATTGAAGTATGTTGAGTGAGGCTTGGGCACATATTTCTTCTTGGGATTGATAGATTTGATAAGGCAATACTCGAATTTGTCAATGAGATATTGAAACTTCATTTGGCTTCTCAGAGCTTGAAACTGCAAAATAAGGAAGCGCTACCAAAAATCATCTAGTGATGCATGTGGAGCTTTCTATTGTTTTAACAGTTTTTGGTCAAGATGTTCTGGATCAAAATGATGGAATGTATCTTCAAAAAGATCACAAAAATTCTCAAGTGAGTGCACACTGTCAGCCGGTAGGCTACACAGCCACCGATGTGGGGATTCACAAAGTGTGTATGTAAGCAGCAGACTGGCCTGTTCATCAAAACATCCATCTCCCTTATCAAGCATGGCAAGGAATTCATGTAATAACATAGGCTAGGCCACTTTGCCTTCACCATCATACATGTATGTAGACAAGAGATCAAAAAACTCCCTCGTGATGTGGACAGGGTTGAGTGTGCAAGACTCCATGACATATGTGCAAAGGTTCAAAATAGGATAAGAGGACACAACTTTTCATCTGGCCCTCCTTCTAGCACTAGAAATGTTGACAATGCTGGACCCGCCAACATGTCAGGGGATCTCCCCGGTAAGAAGTCCCAATTAGACCTCAAACTGTTTGGTGTAGGATTCCCAATAGTGGGTCGTATGGTATCGCCTTGACCGTGGTGTTGCACAGAGGCAAGAAAGATGTCCTTGTTGGTAGCAATGGTGTGACAACTCTAGCAAGACAAGGAAGGTGCATGAATGGTTCTAACACACAGAGAGTGGGGTGAGTGTGCCCCTTGGAAACCTGTGATAGTACGCGTCTTGGAAGGGAACACACGAGCAAATATGCATCATAAACTGGAAAGAAAGTTAGCTAACAATCCAAAATGATGGTTAAACCAATAAACACATTTCAGTAAGATTCATACACACTTATACATAATAGTCCATACATGCATGCGTAAGAAAACAGATACATATATCATTTAGAGTAAACAAGATAGCTCGAATACAATACAACATATGCATGAAACGTGTTAATTCTGTTATATTAAGAAGTATAAGTTCCAGTCATAAAATACATCCATGTCCAACCACTAGTTCCGACAGCTAAACATTACAGTCACAACTGCCTGCTCCTCTAAAGAGATATACTAGCTCTGCTCAATAGAGAAGCCGAGGCTCGTTACAATATTTTCCAAGCTCTCTCTAAGATACTCCTATTGGAAGCTTGGTTGACCAAAATCCTATACAATGAGTTATGAGGTTCTATTTATAGCAAAGGGTGGGTGACCCTTGACATTCCCCTTTGTGACCATTCATCTATCTTCATGACTCTTTAACTACGCTATCACTGTTACATTAAACTATCGACACTTGAACTTTAACTTGACAAGACATTACATACAATTTGTACATGTACCCATGTGAGACAAAATGGCTTGAGCAAGCCATGTAAGACATCACTCACACTCAGACGTTGTGGTGAGACCAACTCTTTGACATCCTCGTGATGCGTGATGGTGGTAAACTGATGCCAATCTTGGTCGTACGTGATAGTTTCCATGCACTCAATGGTGACATCTTGTTGAAAGTGAACTCTTGCCTCCGTTGCATCCCGGTACACTGATATGGCCCCTCTGTCCAACTTGTTTGATAGCATGCGCATCATCATCTTGAACGTGGCTAGACCAGCAACATACTGATGCATAGTGTCTATCCTGATCTCCAAGTGTGCGTTGGTGACCATGCACATCAATTTGTCGAAGTACATGTTCAGCTCCAGTCGGACTTACTTCTTGTCTTCACCTCGATTAGTGTGGGTGGGATCGCATGCATGCACACAATGACATGCATGTTGCTGAATTCCCTTGCATACAATCAACAACACTACTCACCTTGTCTGCTCCATGCCAGCTGTTGCGATGGATCTATAACTTGTACGGCCACATTTTCATCCGTCTATGCATTTTTTGCCCCCTGCTATACATGTTCTTGCTACATCTCATTCTCCATCTATGCAGCTCCTATTCTTCCTTGAGATGTTGCTTTAGCACATGCAACTCCTTCTCTGTTCCGTTCTTTGCCTTCGCGCGATCTTCATGTCACGTCATCACCTCATAGCCTCAATATCCAAAGCTTCTTTCGTCATGAGTGGATCTACTTTGAACTTGTATCTTTTCTCTCCCTCTATGTTGTCAACAACCATCCTCTTATATTCGTCGTGTGTAGGTGTGATGCTTTCTTCTGCTATTGATGGTGCTTCTCATTGTGATGCTACTGCCATATCATCTTGATGTCTTTGTCTACGAACAACTTGATGTCTTCATAGGTAGGAAAGATCATAGACACTCACTTGGCTACAAACTCCGTTGTGATCTCAACAATGTCCTTTGACTCTGCTCTCCTTAAGGCCATTGTACCTGTGTTGATGAGAGATAAACGAATGCCTGTGATGCTTGGAGACATAGCAACACCCATGGCAATCAATTTTTCAATTGAAAACCAAAACAAACTTGAGGACTGACTTGCAACATACCTGTGTGATTGACCGTGAAGGTTGTGTAATTTCCACCCTGAGATCGGGAGACAGACTGCCAAAACTATGCAAGTCACAATCCGAGTTGTCAGGAGGCTGACTGACTACTCGAACTACACAATGCACAGTCTAGCCTTGCATGCTGAGGACTGAAATTGTACAATGTGCAATTTCAGTTAGCAATGACATGGAACCAGCAAACTGCATTATGCAGTTTCTCGGGCCAGCAGGACACTGCCTCCAAGAATTGTGCAATGCAAGCCCGGAGGTCAGTGCTTAGCCAAACTTGCAAAATTTCTGGAGGGAAGCTAGAGCCTTTGCTTCCAGAAATGCACAGTCCTAGCTGGGCAAGGCACGGTGTGGGCCAAGGTAGCCTAGACCGGCCGACAGGCAACTAAAAACATGAGAAGTCTGAATGCATGCTGAGATGAGTGCAAATAAGAGTGAATGATCATACATGAAAACAACAAGTGAAGGATTCAAAAAATGGGAAAGTATGCATGTGTGTGAACTGAGTTGTCGCAACAGCGACCATCCATGCAAAACAGTGTCACGCATGTGACAACAATGAGATGCGAAGGAAAAAAGAAATTGTGCTTCTACAAGTTAACATACATCAATACGATAGCAAGCACTCACTGAAAACAAGCAGACAACACTCACATGAAGCGAAACAAAAAAGCAACAGAAGCGCAACACAAGACATGAAAGGCGGGCTTACTCCAAAATAGTTGATCAAAATGTGCTGACGACTCCTATATGCAATGTGGAATGTTAGAGCTACAATTTCGATGTGAGGAATGAGATATGTAGTGTTCGGTTGATGAGTTTTGTTAAAATCAAGGTTGTGATTTGTATGCCACAAATATAGGAAAAGTGGCACTTGGCGGGAGGTTTATGAAATGATCCTTGCATGTAACCGCCAACTGCTAAAAATAGATCCCTAAACCAAGGGATGCCTTTTCAAAATTTTTCCATGCATACAAATCAGTTTTCTTGGTCTCGGGTGGAACCGATCAACCCAATGGCACATGCAACAACCTACTTAGTTGAGGGGAAAATTTGTGCATTTCTGGGAGGGAGCTGGGCTAGCTACCCAAAAAGACTACACAATTTCTAGGCTGAGCCACTGACTGCTACCCAAAATTGTGCAATTTTTGGGCTAAGCAACCCTGCTGGGAGAGTTTGCACAGTTTCCTAGTGATGGGTGACAGGCAGATTTGAGCAATTCTGGAGACTAGCAAGCTACCAGACATGATTGTGTAATTTCTGGAGGGAAGGCTATATCCCTTATAGAATTGCGCAGTTTCTTGAGGGAGTTGCTCAACTTGCACCTGGACCAAGTCTGGAGAAACAACCTATGAGAGGAATGAAACAAGCTATCATGCATAAGCTAGAAATCTATTGGAAAACCATTGAAGCTTGTGTACTTAATAAGGTAAGACATGCGGCTAAGGATGGTTGGTAGGGAGGCTCCAAAATGAAGTTAAGGAAAAATTTTGGAGGGTGGTTGTAGCTGCTACAATAGTCCTACAATCCTTCCACAGCCTTCTTTTCATGCAATAACTTTATGCAAGTCTCCAAAAAGGTAGTGAGCATGGAAGGATCAACCTCTTGTATGGCACTGGTTTCTTACGTCTTGTCCTGGCTTCTTGAGGTGGAGGCCTCAACAAAGATCTTCTTGGATTCCATGAATGTTTCCTTACCGTGATTAAGTTCAAAGCCAACTTCGATCTCTGGATCTTTCCAGACCCATCAGTCTTCTTCAGGTTACTTACCCTTATCTATGCCAGTCGTCATACTGCTTCTTAGTACAATATTAATGCTATGATCCTCCTCGCGTAGTTCATCCCTCATCATTTGTAAATTCTGCGTAGGCTACTGAGGTTGTGTTTTCTTCTCTTGCATCTTAGCTATTAACACCGGACATTCCTCTATGTCATAGTTGAACTATCTGTAGTATTGACATGAAGGATCTGTAGGAATAGAGAAATCTTGTGCGAAGTTCCCCTTTTATCTGTGGTTGTAGCAAATAATTTGACCACGACCTCTACTAGGTCCTCCTCCTCACCCCTAAAAACCCCTGTGCACTCCTCTGACGCCTTGATCTCGAGGCCGAGTTTTTGCTTACATACGGTAAGTAGGGGTTCTTTCCATCATCAATTCATAGCTTTGATAGTGGCACTCATCATGGCCCACAGATTTACAGAAATTACAAAACAGTTGTTGAGGTGTCTGAATGAACTTCTGAAGCAAGTGGCAGTTATGCATCGCATGTTTCCCAGTGACTTGACAAATGGTGCACCATAGCATAGTTCTTGTTCTTGGCCTGGCTAGGGCTTCTGGCTTCAGGGGAGCTAGCCCTCCCCCTCTAAGATAGTTCTCATATATTGGAAAATGATCCTTATCATGCCCGTGGCCCTTGCACTTCAAGCACCAAACCTTTGCGTGCACTTCTAGCTTACTCTCCTTTTATTTCTTCAAACTCTGTAACTCTAGGTGTAGGCTTGCTAACTATGGGTGGATATGTTGTACCCCTAGGTTCTGTTGATGCCTCGAAAATCGCTGCAACAACATTGAGGAAAACCACCCGGTTCGAACCTTAATGCATCTCCTTTTCCGTTTGGTGTGGTGGCTCCGACTGGAAATAATGGGACCAGTTTCCCAATGATGAATAAAAAGGGGATGGATAAATGAGTGGTTCTCTAATATAATGGTAATGGATGAATGATTTAATCTAAAAAGTAAAAATATGAATAACTATCCTATCCCAGGAAATTTCATCTTTTAGTGTAACGTTTGATAATCTTTATCCAAACAGGCATATAGATGACTCTATTGGTAAACAAAGACATTTATTCATATGATAATTACTTTGTTCAAGTAGTTGAACAAAGTAATCATTAAAACATTATTACACTATCCTTTATATATCACTGATACATATATTTCTAAAAGAATAACACTCCTTAAACATTCAATAATGAAAAATATAAGGATTGCTATTAAAAAACACATACATATATCCAATGATAGCAAGAGTAATCAAATCACATAGTACTATATGTGATTTGAATCACTCCCGATATCAATCGCATTCAAATTCATTTTTCCAACTTAGAAACACTTTCACATCAAGGCAATATTGCACATCCCATCAAATCTTTCTTCGTTAGAATTCGGAATATTGGCCCAGTCTTTATAAAAAAATATACTGGAAGCGCAATAGTGCAACTTCCATATTTGAGTTTATACAAAAACTGAGGACCCTTTCTAAATGCATGAAAGGGTCTATAAATACTAATTTAAGCTAACTAACTACAAAAATAAAATGTTATTAATTGGTACAACTAAATCTTGAGTATCTTCTCCACTATGGTTTGTTTGCAGTCGACAGCATGATTCATTGTTTCAGATGTTTTTGATTTGAGTTGGCAGATTGCAAGCATCGGTTCCAATTCTGGAGGACGAGTGAGATGAGAATGGAGTTGAGCTAAGTATGTGGCATCATGGATTTTGGGAATGATACAACCGATCACATCGGTTAAACAGTTGAGGGCGACCCTTTGACTGTATGGTTTTACTAAGAAAAACCAATAGGTATCCCAAGTTAAACTTTGGATGCCGGAAATTAGTCTTCCATTCTTCTCCAATTCTTGATTGCATGCTTGCTCCAATGTTTTGGCTGACAACAATTTACCTGGGGTGCATTGTGAAATCATGTTAGACAAATAAAGAGTGTTATTGATTAGCTCAATTAAATTACTTGTAGATAATCTGCATCTGGAAATCTCTCTCTCTGCTTTCATCAGTTGTGACTGTCATTCTAAGAAAAGGATCTCCTTGTGTGACTCTAGAATTTTGGGTAGATTTGCGGCATGCCCTTCATTGGTGTCTTGCCAAGCAAGAAAGTTCGTTACAGTCTCATCGGCTTGTTCCAAATCCTGCCTAGCATCGACTGATTTGTCAACTATTGATGTCGTTATATCACAAAGGGGCTCAACCAAAGAAATGTTATGACATAACAGTATTAACTATGTAACCAATGCTTTGTTGATTTGTAGTGCTTCGGACCTGAAATTTGCTGGTTGCGAAAGACTCTTGAAGTTCTCTACTTGATGTGATAGCTGAGCGATTTGCTCATCTTTCATTTTCATCATTAGTTCATTCATTGTCTTTAACCTGGCCAATGATTTGGATAATTATTTTTGTTTTTGTATTGTGCTTGAGTCTATTCTCTGTTTCTCTTCAAGCAATTGCTTATTCAATTGATTGTTTATTTGCTGCTGTGTTGATAGTTGCTGTTCCAACTGTTCAATTTTCTACTATGCTTCGAACACATGTAATTGCAACGAAACAATTGCTTGGTCCTTTTCTTTAAGTAGATTACTTACTTCCGATGCCTTATCCATTGTGGCTGCCGAATAAGCTTCGGCATACTGAGAAAGTTTTGTTAGGTCATCAGAAGGGTTAAACTCTTCTTTCCACACTACATTAGCTATCTCTGTTTGTGCTGGAAACAGGGAAGATTGATCAAGTCTTCTCCTTTTCCTCTGTCTTTTCACTACAGCCCTATGTTTGGGACTGTAAAGACATCTAATGGAGGTATGTCTTCTACCTGCAAAATAATTTGATCAGAGGGATCTTTTGGAATCATTTCTAAATCCGTGCTAGTGGGTAGGCCACTGGTTCCTTCATTCAGAACCATTTTTGACGCTGTATCTTGTCCATCTATTACTTTGGGTGTGCTAACACCTTATGGACCTTCCAGATTATAGAGTCAAATTGTTGCCATTCTTGGAGTAGTTTAGGATCAACCTGAGTATCCACATTGATATTTTCGTTGCCCTTGTCCTGTTCTTTTTTCTACTCTTTCTGCTACTCTTTCTCTTGTTCTAGTTATTTTCCTCTTTCGAGAATCTTTCCTACAGTAGGAGGTTTGTCAATGATTTGTTGCTCAGGCTCGCTTGACTGTGTTGTCAGGGTAGTAGCTAATAAGTCCAGAGGTAGAGTTTGCAACCTCTGTTCTCTGAGCCTATTGAATTCTACTAGCCTTTCATCATTATATCTCATTTTGGCCAGCGTTTGTACCTGGAATAATGATTCTTCCGAAGAAAACAAGTCATCAAAATCATCTTTCTCATGATCAAACCTTGTAAGTTTGGCTTATTCAAGCACAATATAGGCAACTTTCCTTGGATCGAATTACCTATTAGGAATGGTTGCAAGATTGAGCATGTTTATTTTCTCTACCTCCTTCTCTGCATGCTTGTAGTCATGCAAAGTATAAACACTGCATCTCAAAGGAAAAGTAGGCCAAACCTGCTTTTTAGAAGTCCTAAGAGTCTTGGATGTTCCTGTTGTTGTAATTTGGTAGGCCAATTCTCGGGCTAACAGCTTGTCAGGTATATACGGAGGAAGGACATGAGGTCTTGCAAGGCTACCAAAAACCCTTATGTATGTGAACTTGTCTTCCCCGAACCAATTTCCTACAGCGGTTAGGTCAACCTCTACTTCCGAAGAAATCTTTGGGGCAGGTTTATCAAAAAAGGCATAATAAATAGGTAACATAAAACCATTACAGATTTGGTACAAGTGGTCCTTATAGTGCGCCTTCCATAACTTTTGGTGATAAATGTGAATTGGCATGGGGTCTTGTGAAGTCCATCTCCACCCCAGTACAGGAAATTTAGAATTGAAACAAAAAGTATCTAAAATATAAGCACTATAATAAAATGGAGGAATAGACCTATCAGTCACGCGAGTTTTTTCTCTAAAATCAAGAATTGCAGTGGCTAATTTATCTGACAATATATTTGCCCAATCCTTTACTTCACTGTTAACTGTCGCTTCCATTAAAGGAACCATTTCATTAGTGAATTTTGCAGAATCATGCAATCCCCAAATTCTACACATTATTGCCTCGACATAATAGTAAGGAGAACATAATGAATCTACAGAGTACTTACCTGAAGATTCATATTTGTGCCTTGCAGGGTTCTATCTCCACTCCCGAATTAGGGCCGATTCAGTCTCATTCTCACTTGCGAACTTCTCAAGAAAGGCTTTATTGTATTTCTTTTGAGGTTCGGGCAAGGATACATTTTCCTTAAGTCATCGAGCTAAAATGAGCCAAAGACCCTTCCGTCAACTGTGAAAAATGTTCTGTTTAAAACCGGGATCTCTTCTACTGCCCATCGCACTACATCAGTGTATGGAAGAATTTTCTCACGTGCTGCTATTCGGTGCAGATATGAATCAGCTAAAACTTTCAGGGAAGCCTCTGATTTTCTAGTTGAATCTGCAGTAGCTCGTACTGGTACTGTCTCAGGCTCCTCTGCTTCAATTAAATTATATATGCTTTGCCAACTTGTGTTTCCAAGGCCAAGACATGTAGTGTCTGAAATCAATCCCTTTTTGCTCGGTTCTGGATCAGTGGTGGATTGCACTGTTAGTGCGGGAGCCGCTGCTACTGCGGATCTCTTGGATTTATTTCCCATTTGGTTTGAACTTGTTGTTTTGGCAGAGCTCTGCGCAAGGAATAAAATGAACGTGATACAGAGAATAGGTAATGTGAGCCAATATGAAAGAATTATATCAATTAGCAAATAATGAAAGATTAAAATAATACTACCGCAGATACAATCTCAGGGAAGATCTCAGCATAACTGCTTCATTAATTGTCCGCTTAACCTGTCAATCATAGTAAAGGAGTTTTAAATATTCATCATATCGTTTATATGCCGAATGATTCATTCAAGCATGGCTTGAGTTTTTTGGCGGATAATCAAAAGTAAATCGCTATCGAGAATGGGAAGGCTTTAATAATAATCCAAAATAATGAATGCAAGCCTTTTAAATCTATTTTGAAACTCGCGCCTCGATTTATCGGGTCGCAATCAAGGATGAGCTTGGGTCGTAATACTTTTGTTATTGCAAAAATCGCCGATACCCGATGGCGATACACCTTATCACATCGGGAGAATAATTGAATTATGTTCTTAACTTAGAAATAATAAAGGGATTAACCATTGGTTTTGAATATTGCATAATATTTATTAATAATATTATTACTATTTATAAGGGTAAAGGTAAATAAATATAAATATATTAATATTGTGATAATAATATTTTCAATAAGAGTGGAGACAAATAATATATTATATATTATAAATAATATAAGAAGAGAATAGTAATATTTACCATTTTACTTAAATTATTCTCATCCTATTCTAATGGTAAATATTGATATTATTAAAATTTAGGGTAAGTATATATTAAAGAATAAATTAAGAAATTAAGAATATAGATGGTTAAAAATTACCATTTTATTCTAATAAGTAATACTCATCCTAATAGAATAGTAAATAGTAATATTATATTGGGTAAATATGATAAATAATGTTTTATAATATTAAGGGATAGATAAATTAAATAAATATTTTAATAAAATAATAATGGGTATATGAGATTTTTATTATTCAAATAAATAATATTTATAATATTATTATATAAGGGGAAAGGTAATAATAATATCTTATTTAATAGCAGAGATAAATAATTAAATAAGTAGATAATAGAAATATTGTCCATTTTATTCTAATATTAGTAATAATAATAAATTTTTTTAAAGAAAATATATATTATATATATATTATATAATTATATAGTTAATAAAATAATAATTAAATCAGGTTCTTGATTTTATTAATTACTATACCATTCTTATTTATTTTAAATTAAATATTAGTAATATAATTATTTAAGGGCAAGGGAAAATGGATAAATAAAATAATTAAATTCCTCCCCCTAGGGACTGGTCAAACCTAGCTGTTAGGTTAACCGTTACTAAGTCAATTTTAGCTGTTGGAATGGCCTACTGTCCCTATTTATTGCATCGCTGAGATTGGATATTCAACTTGTCCTGACGATGAACCACACTGGTTGGTTTGAAACGCGTCGACAAATGTTTTTTTATGTGATTTTGCCGAAATCATTCTCTAAACAAGATTATGGATCACAGAAGTCTAAATTCCTTAATAGTTCTAATTGATTAAGAACTAGTGGAAGGTCTCGTAGTGGGGTGTGTTCGCTTGTGATCAACCAGTTAACTCATCATTATGATTGATTGCTAATTTCTAGCAATCTCTCTAACTGATTAAGAACTAGTGGAAGGTCTCGTAGTGGGGTGTGTTCACTTGTGATCAACCAGTTAACTCATCAATCAACCCAGAATAATTGATGCTTGTAGATAACTCGAGTTACCTAGTTGAGGTTGGAGTTCAAGGGCAGTGTACTATGAGTTGTAGACAATTCCAAATTGTACAAGTGGTGCTTGTAGTCAAAGAAGGGCCTACAAGAATTGCGCAATTCCCAATGAGAAATTTCCCTACTTAATGGGGTTAATTCCTTATTGAACAATGCAAGGAAATAGGGACTTGGGCAAGAAGGAATTTGGTTAAGTATTGACCAGAGGCAACTTGTGAAGTAGTGAGATAGATTATACTAATGCAGAGGTTGCTCGGGCTTGAGCAAGAATTGTATTTCTTCTCTATTTTTGATTAACGCAATACATATAGGAAGGAGTTTTAAGCAGTTCATTTCCCCTAGATAAATATATGAACACATGTGATTGAATCTTGACTCATGTTTATGTTGTGATTTCTCGATCGTTAAATTGTTTCCGCTAATGAGTAGAGTATATTCAAGTATTTTGTTTTAGAAAATTACATAAGCATTTTTTAATCTATAAGGAATTTCTACATGGTATCGAAGCATGGATCACAATAGAAGAGAGAATTCAAAGTTGCCTTTACAGGTGAATCGAATTTGCAAGTTCATTCTTCAAAGCTAGTAGGATGTTGTTTTATGGATTGAGACTTGAGTATGCCCTTGAGGGTTGCTCGAATTATATTACTTGGAAGGACATGATGGATGCAGCGTTGGAAGATAACGGGCTAAAGGAATTCACAGATAATGATATCCTGAAGCCTCCAACATCTAATGCTCAAGATCTAGCAAAATGGAAGAAGTGTGTTGCAAAGGCGAGAAGGATCATATTGGAGGGAGTTCTAGATCATATTGTCTTGAATTTCCATGGGAAAGAACAACAATGACCACAGGAAGCTGGCACTGAAGGACAAGCTTCAGAAGATCAAGATGGAAAAGGGTGACACAATACCATAGTATCTAAGTAGGTTCACCTAATGTCTGGATGAACTTGGGGGTGTTGGTATTATGGTCTTTCAACAGAATGATTATGCGGTGTTGGGGACAAATTATAGCCTAGTTGGTATCGCAAAGCAGTGCTAAATGTACCCGCTTCTATTCGTGTTGTAGAGTAATTGGTGTATGCATATATCTTAATTTAACTGATGTTGTAGAGTGGTGTTGAATCAACCAGTCTTTTTCTGTGTTGCAGAGACATTAGGTATGAGGACAAGGAATGTTTCAATAGTTGTTCATTGCTTGTTGTATAATGAATATATTATTGGTCAAATGTATTTGATTTTGGTCATCAAAATTTTACTTCCTATCATAAATAGTTATAATTGAGATAAATTTTAATGTTTTTTAATTGAACATTAACTTTAAACAATAATTGATTGTTGATTAATAATGACATGCATAATTTCATTCAAAAATGATAATTAATATACTATTTGAATCCATACTAGACATAACTCTTGTCATTAAGAAACCTACCCTATACACCCTAATGATCAAATAATGACTCCTATCTATGTAAAAATGAACTTTCAAATCACAACGATGATGATAATGTTGGAATCAATGATGTATAAGACAACGCCTAGATTTTACTTATAATATTCCACTCTGTCGTCATTGAAGGTGATGTTGAAGGAATGAAAATTGTTTCAGTCACGACTTTATTAAAAAAAACTTTAAAACAACAACAACGATATTAAACTAGTAATTGCATCGAGAGGTACAAAAGGAATGTCGAAAGGAGCCATGAGTGTGGACAATTGCATACTCTTAAAACATTGGTATTGTTCATCTTCTCAAGATATTGTAATAAGGACATTATCCCAAAGTCCATTATGGCTAGCTCTATCAACCAATTCAACAATTGATAGGAACCAGATTGATTCAATAGTTGGAAAGAACGTGTGGACAAACATTTGAAATTTGGAGAACCACAGAGCCACAATTTCTCCAAATTATTAACTTGATTGAGACAAGGAGGTAGCTCTTCCAACCAATTACCTGCTAATGTTATTTCATTTTTAACATGATATTAGATTATAAATTAACTCTTCCTTGACCCCTTCTCTTATGAGTACATCTTTGTAATGAGACGTAACCAAAATGAAACTATTGGAACTAAGGACATCCCAAATTGGCAAAAGGGCATTTATTTGAGAAGCATCATCTTTGTAATCTAAAATGATAAGGTATTCTAGAATTTTGGAAAATGAGATGTGATTTTTAAGTCTATGTATACCTTGCTCAACAATATCTATTTGCTCAATCTATGGTAGTGTTTTTATCGCAATGTTGTACCAAAAGACACCTCCTTAACATTTGGTTGTTCCCTGCAAAGGATCACGGACATAATTGGTGTTGTTAGTGGACAAACTTAGATAAACAGGACATTGTAAATAGTGGAAACAATGCATACATTTACATAAACTAAAACAAAGAGGTAAATACACAAACAATGCTTGATGGAGTAAACAAGTCAATAAAATAATGGAAAAATCTCCCTTTATTGACTGTTGGTAGTAGAGGTTGAATACAATATATGAATCTTAGACACTTGTAGAGAATTCTTTGAGCTATGGTGCTAAAACATCCTCAGCAAGGGGGTGCTTTTCCTCAAGTTCTTTGCAAGTTTCTCCTTTCTTTCAAAGAAGTATGAAGACTCTCCAATGGTGGATTCCTCTTTTCTCACTAAGATGATGGATTGCTTAGAAGAAATATGGCCAACATGTTAGCACTCCTCCCTTCTTTGGCTTCAAAAATGGAACGATGGTTTGGTCTGATGGCCAGCATAACAATGTATCATATTTTTTCTCTCCCATGGCCTGTTTATATATAAATTTTGAATCCATCTTCCCTCTCTTGGTTCATGCATGATAATGACACATGAGGAGGACAAGACGATTCCATTGAGGGTTGCATATCTTCAAGGTGACTCAAATTCGGTTGTCCTGGTCTGAGATCATGTCAGAGAATTGGATCCAAGTGTGTGGAGTAGTCTCGAATCACTGAGTCATCCATTTCTGTGATCGCGCGACTTTTGAACGATATTCCATGCACACATGGGGCTATTGAATAAATAGCCGCGATGGCCTCAATTTTTTTATCTTTATAATCTTTGGAACTTAGGAGAAATTATTTTTTTTAATTTCATGATGTATTTAGTTGGAAAATCTTCACTAGTGCATTCTTCTAGACATCATTTAGCGTCTTCTGGATTGTGCCAACATGTGTACATTTTTGTGGTGTTAACAGTTTCCCCTTGATGTATGACGTTAGGAGAAAACATATAGCCAAAATACATCATTTTTTTGTTATGATGGAGAGTCTAATCAACTTTTCGAGAGAGAGTATAAATTGTTATGGAGATGAATAGAGAAACCCCTTGACTGAGTATAAATGATAACCATGCTCTGTAAAAAATCTAAAGAGTGAAAAATGTCTATACAAGGCAGGCATGTCCCATGCTCGTTATGATGGCATATTCTAGAATAATTACAATCAGACATGGAATTGTCTTTTCTAGTCAATGTTGTGGTGGTTGACGAGTTGATGGCTTATGCTAATAACTGCAAATGCCATCAAGGGTTCTTCTTGTTCAAATAGACTGAATTTTCTTGCCCCATGCATAACAGAGGTGAAGCACTGCTGAATGAGGTGCTGCAATATGCATGGGTCTTTGACTGCGAGTACCTCCCTTGTATCATGGTGTAAGAACTGTTGAATGAGGTGCTTAATGATGCAGGGGTCTTCGACTAAATGAGACTGCAACGGTAGTTAAGCATGACACCACCTTGACATTAAAATTATGTTGGTGTCAAATTTTAAGGGGACCAAATGACATCAGTGGGAATTAGTGATTCCCATTGTGCCACCTAGGGATATCCTTTCAAGGGGGGAGTCTCCAAGGTACTGCCTCTATCCTGGAATACGAATTTTGAAGTTGACAGGAAAGGAGCGTTAACCACTTGACATACTGTGTGTTGGGAATCAATATGAGATGTAAAAAAATTGTAATAGTGTGGGTCATATAAGGCATGATAGTGAGAGATGACGATATGAAAGGATATGGACAACTGGGCCGAGATCGAAGCTTTTGTGCAAATGGAGGCAATCAAAACATGTTTGTTGATAGGGAGGCCCTGGAATCGGTAGGATTTCCAAGGTGAGTGTGAGTATGTTTTTACTGGCGTGAATATGGTAAATGACTATGGGTGATGTGCGAACTCCGACCAAGTGTGACTAGAAACTGTCGTCAGGTAAAAGACATGAAAAATGTGGGTGGGAGTCTTTTTCCTAAAAATTATGTGTACACTTGCCAAAAGAATATGAGGTTGATTTGGATGTACAAATACAGAGACGGATGCCCCATTGGTTGGTCTCCATGTTCGGTTGGTGAGGTGGATGAAGTGACGCAAATGGGCTATTAAAAATGGGTAAATGATATGCCAAATGTAGAACGTGGAGGTGCATCTATCTTTATCTGCTGTAAAGTACCAAAGATGTGTTGAAATATGGCAACAAGAATATTCCAATTTAATTTGTCCTTCAATTAAACTGTGAATTAAAATCGAATTTAGTCTTAACAACTACTTGGAAATAATTAATTAATTTATTTTAAATTAATTAGTTGGAGAAATTCAAGTTAGAAGTCTTTCTGAAGTCATGCAGAGTTATCCCTTAAATTAAGGAGATAAGATTAAGTTATATTTGAGTTGTAATTAGTTAACTCAGTTTACTGAGTTAAGTCCAGTTAAATTAGTTCCAAACTATTTGAGGAACTAATAGTGAGTTAACAGTTAGTTGATGCATTAATTCACTCAATTAGTGCTACTCCAGTTAATTGAAAATTCCCTCATCAGAAACTCATGCATGTATATTATGAGAAAGACCCAATTGAGATTAATTTTCAAGGACATTGTACTATCAGTTGCATGTGTTTTCTTATGGAGAAAACTCATGCATGCAGTCAAGGATTCATCCTTGAGGATTGGACAGTTTTGAAGGATTGTTTTTCCACTTGGTAAAAGGAAAATCATCCACAAGGAACAGCGTAAGGAAATAGGAACTTGGAGAGCAGAGAGGAAGGCTAGAGAGAAGCAAGATTGCCTATGAGCATCTGTGAGGATTGTACTGAGAGATGGCTAGCTGTGAGAGCTAAGGCTTTGTATAATTCATATGTATTTCCACCATGTATGATAATACAATAGCGTGGGGTTTTTATCTGAGACTTTTCCCAAAGTATTTTCATGTGTATTGTGCCATTGATTATTCTTCTTGTAGGTAAATTGTTCAGCTCGATCTTTAAGCTTCCACAAATTGATAGTCGAAGTATATTATAGTATTCTGCTTTGATTTATATTGCATTATCGGGTTAACCTATCGCAGATTTTCTACATGGTATCAGGGATGTGAACAATGTACTGAGAAGAGAATTTGAAGTTTGAAGTTCGAGGTTGCAGGTGAAAATCGAATTCATATCATACTTCAAGGTTGGTCAATGGCGTTCTATGGTTTGAGACTCGAGTATTCCTTGGAAAGTAGCTCGAATTACATAGCATGGAAAGATAGAATGGAGGTTGTATTAGAAGAAAATGGCTTGAAGGAATTCATTGATCAAGAAATCCCAAAGCCAGCTTCAACTAATGCATAAGAGTTGGCTGAGTGGAAGAAGTGTGTGGCGAAG
>APFE030833023.1:23777-48206 GCA_000404065.3 Pinus taeda
AAATAATTAATTAATTTATTTTAAATTAACTAGTTGGAGAAATTCAAGTTAGAAGTCTTTCTGAAGTCATGCAAGAGTCATCCCTTAAATTAAGGAGATAAGATTGAGTTATATTTGAGTTGTAATTAGTTAACTCATTTTACTGAGTAAAGTCCAGTTAAATTAGTTCCAAACTGTTTGAGGAACTAATAGTGAGTTAATAGTCAGTTGATGCATTAATGCACTCAACTAGTGCTACTCTAGTTAACTGAAGATTCCCTCATCAGAAACTCATGCATGTCTATTCTGAGAAACACCCAGTTGAGATTAATGTTCAAGGACAGTGTACTATCAGTTGCATGTGTTTTTTCATGGATAAAACTCATGCATGCAGTCAAGGATTCATCCTTGAGGATTGGGCAGTTTTTAAGGAATGTTTTTCCACTTGGTAAAAGGAAAATCATCCACAAGGAAATAGGAGCTTGGAGGGTAGAGAGGGAGGCTGGAGGGAAGCCAAGATTGCCTGTGAGCATCTATGATGATTGTACTGAGAGCTAGCTAGCTGTGAGAGTTAAGGCTTTGTATAATTCCTATGTATTTCCACAATGTATGATAATACAATAGTGTGGGGGTTTTATCTGAGACTTTCCCCAAAGTATTTTCATGTGTATTGTGCCATTGATTCTTCTTCTTCTGGTTAAATTGTTCAGCTTGATCTTTAAGATTCCAAAAATTGATAGCAGACGTGGGTTATAGTATTATGCTTTGATTTATATTGCATTATTGGGTTAACCTATCACTGATTTTCTGCAATATGGCCCAGGAAATGGGGTGCATGTGTAATGAGTGTATCATAATGAGGCTAAACTTCAAGGCATGTAAGTGGAGTGGTTTCCGGGATGGAGTGGGTGGTCATGGCTCCTGATAGTGAATAGGTGTCTATAAACATGAAGCAAGCCATGAGTGGGAGGGATCTATCGACCAACGTGGATGTTTATCATATGCCAAGTGAGACAGTGATAAACATGGACGAGATGATGGATCCTATGGTGCATTTTGGAGAAATGACGTAAGGATATGCAAAGCTTTAGGAGGAGGCCTATCATGATAGGGGGAGAATGATACTTGCTCTATTATTTTCCTGTCCGGGTGTTGGTCGAAGTGGATTGTATGTGATGTACCGACAATATACACGGCTAATACCCCAAGTGAAAGTAGATTTTTTAAAAGCATATACATAATTTGTGACTATTTGAATGATATGAGTTAAAGAAAAAGAGGAGTACCTAAAATGAGTTTCTAAGTGTGTGGTGGGTCCATAAAATGAGTTTTGGAAATTACTCGAACATAGAGTTCCATGATGAAGATGGTGTGGCACTGATCCTTGTGTATCTTCCAGTTTTTCAATGGAGGTCCAAAATTTCTGTAATGGGCTCCAAAAAATGGTGAAGAGGGGGATAGATAGGGCTGAGGGGGCCAAATACCACTTCATTTGCACTGCTGAGATTGAGAGGTTAGAGCTAGGTTTGGGAGATTTTCTTGCCGTTACAATAAGCCATAGTACCAGTGACATGGAGATATAGGTAAGGGCTCATACCCTACCCTTTGTGATTTTTGTAGACTTAGGGTAGATAGAATGTAGAGGGGTCCCTTGTACGACCTTTTTAAGTTTGGGTTTTTATGGACACGCAGGCGACTCCTATGGAGTTGTGCAGTTACCGCACAAAATAAGGCCTTAGACGCACTGTTTTTGCATCTGAGGTGGGCTATGCCACAATGAAACCCTTTGGGGGTCGTCGTGGCTTGGCTGCCAGACTGCACACTGTCCATGCGTTTGTTTTTAAAACAGGCATGTGGTCTTCGACACTATTGTTTCTGTGACATAGGGCTTGACAGACGCTCGTCCACACGTTTTTTATAGAAACAGACGTGCATCAATGCGTCTGTCAAGCTCATAGACACGCGACTCTAAGAAAAGAAGGCTTTTCTTTATTTATTTTTTTGATAGCCTAGGGAGCAATAAATTTTATGCATGACATCCTTGATGGCAGGATGATGTGGAGAGAGCGATACTGGGTGTGCCTACGTGCAGAGGTAGTAGAGGATCCAACTGCTAGTCAGTTGTTGGCACAGTGGGGTCCACCGTTACTTGACCTGAACACCTTTATCTTCTTCTCTGTTTGGTTTTCCACCAGAGCCTTAAATTCTTTAAACCTATCAAAGACTTCAGATTTCTTCTTAAGGAAATATATCCATGTATTCCTTGAGAAGTCATCTATAGATGATACCTAGTACACAGACTTACCCAGTGATGGAACCTTCACAGGTCCAAACACATCACTATGCAAAAGCTCTAATATTTGTTTCGCCCTCTTACCACCAGAGGGGAAACTCACTCGATTATGCTTCCCATATACACAATTTTCATAGAAATCAAAATCCAAAGAGCTATTACTCATACCTTATACCATACCTTTACCCTAAAGTATTCAAAGGCCCTTCTCTCCACTATGTCTAAGCCTTTGATGCCACAACATGGTCTTCTCTCCAGAGACCACTAGATTTTCTGCTCCACTTTCAGGACCACAGAATTGTTGCACCCATCAACAATAGTGCTACCTTGCAGCTTGTACAGAGTTCCAATCCGAACTCCCCGCATCAATACCAGTGCTCCCCAAACCATCTTGCAGGTATCATTCTCGAACACTGTTTTTACACCTGCATCATCCAGCTTGCTTACAAAAATCAGATTTTTGGCCAATGCAGGACAACCCCCGAAAGTGTTCTAACCCTTCCACCTTGCAACTTCAACTTTACTTTTCCGTGACCAATGATTCTAGCCTTCTTATCGTCCCCTAAGAAGACATCACCAACATTCAATGTGAAACCATAATTCTAGTGGGATCAATTTGAAAAAGAGATGGGTTTATAATACAAAGTTTTTGTGCAATAAGATAATAGTGTGTTAGGTATCACTTGGTAATGCAATTGACCAACTAAACTCCTCTAATGCTTAAACTTTAGGAAATTTCAAATTCAAACCCAATAATAGCCACCACAAATATGTTGAGCACGCTAAGCCACTTATACTAGATCTTGAATTAAATGAAAGATGTACAAATAATGACTCCTAAATAATAACCAAAAAGTTATTTATGATTACCAAAAAAACCTATATCAAAATGACTAAAAACACCAAAATTTTAATTTAAAAAATATGTTTCTTATAAAAACACTCAAATTTCAATAAAATCAATCTTCGTTATAAACCCTAATATCTATAAATCAATAAAAAAATTATATTAAACTTTTTTATGTCATAAGATTGATTAAAAACTCTAATATCTATAAAATCAACCTCAAAAAAATATATTAAACTTTCTTATGTCATAAGATAATAAGGTATAGGATAAACATGTCAATAGTCAATTGAATATTAAATACAAACCGTCAATATTTTTCTGTTAATTTTGTGGAGTACATATTATAAAATATTTTTAGTAGAAAGTTAGGAAAATTAGGCCAACAAAATAATTTTAAAGATATTTTACCTTTCAAAAAGTTTGAAAGAAATTTTAAGGAAGTATACGTATTACTGACTTGACTTTATTTAAAAGTTGCTTGTTAAATAAAAAATAATGCATTTGGATTTACAAAACTTCACATTTTAAATTAAAAAGTTCGCTCCGAGATTAGCGAACTGAAATATTTACCAGATTTTCCATTTATAAAGTAAAGTAGTATATTTTTTTTATTAATTTTATCATAAGGCCTTAATTTCCTTATTAATTTTATCTCGGAAAATCAACGTCAGAGAGGACTTTAGCATTTTACCATATAAATTTGTGCCCTTATCGACGCACAATCAATACAGCGAAGCGCCTTATTGACTAAACGAGAAATTGCTGAGAGTTTTCTAAATAAACTATGCCTAATATCTTTGGACTTTTCAAATCTTTACACAGTTAATTCTGAAAAAAAATCCTCGACAATATAATTAACCATACAAATCTCCTTTTAAAATATAAAGGAAAATATTATTTAATTTATTGATTAAACTTGGGAACCACTAACTTGTACATTAACAAATCCTGATAAAGACTATTAAAGTGACTCAAAAAAAGTTAATTAGTAAAAGATCATTTTTAATATTTATTATTTAATTTATTGATTAAACTTGGGAACCACTGACTTGTACATTAACAAACCATGATAAACATTATTAAAGTGATTCAAAGAAATTTAATTAGTAAAAGATCATTTTTAATATTTATGTGAATGGGTATGTGTATCTTGGAATATGGATTTCAATGATTATTAGTTAAATGGTAGGAATTTGAATTTCATTCACTATTTTAAAATATTCTTAGAAGTCAAAAATAATTATGTATTTTTTATCTTTTTACTTAAAGTGATTGTTATTATTATTAGTATTATTATTTGATGTAACTCTTCATTTCTCCGAGAGGAGAGGCGCTCACCAACCCAGCCTCGAAGAGATGTTGTAATGTCTTGTCCTGTAAGCATTTTGACTAGATCAAATTACATAAAAAAAAGTAATAATAATAACAACGTGAAAACATTTTTTTTTCAAAATAAAATAAAATAAAATAATAAAAATAAAACGTTAAAATAAAACTAACTTCATGGTATTCACCCATGGTATGAGAACCCATGGTATTCATGTGGAATATAGCCCATTTAAAGGGGGAAATTAAACCAACCTAGATCCATCTTAACTCGTATGGAAGAGATGTTGTAATGTTCTATCTTATCCTATCTTATAAACATTTTGACTTAGTCAGATTACATAAAAATTAAAATTAAAATAAAATTAATAATGTGAAAACATTTTTACTTAATCAAAATGAAATAAAATAAAAATAACTTCATGGTAGCCCCAAGGGTTAACTCAACTGGTTGAGTCCCTGTTTTAAGTACCTCGCCGATTGGGAGGTCACATGGTCAATTCTCCTCGCCACCCTTGGGGTTAGGCCTCGCTAGTTTGGCTGAAGAACTTTAAAATTCGATGGGCTTTAAAATTCCCTTCGAGCTTGATCTCCTTATATTTTCTGTGGATGACGGGCTTTAAAAGATCCCCTTCGAGGTTGATCTGCTCAAACCAACAAACTTTAAAAGAACAACAAGCTTTAAGAGATTCCACGGGCTTTAAAAAATTCCCTTCGAGCTTGATCTCCTTAGATTTTCTGTGGATGACGGGCTTTAAAAGATCCCCTTCGGGGTTGATCTGCTCAAACCAACAAACTTTAAAAGAACAACAAGCTGTAAAAGATCCCCTTCAGGGTTGATCTGCTCAAACCAACAAGCTTTAAAAGATTCCCTTCGGGGTTGATCTGCTCAGGCCAACAAGCCCTAAAAGATTCCCTTCGAGGTTGATCTGCTCAAACCGGCTAGCTTTAAAAGAATCATTAAAAGATTCCCTTCGAGGTTGATCTGCTAGACCAATGAGCTTTCAAAAGATTCAACGAGCTTTAAAAGATTCCCTTTGGGGTTGTTTTGCTGAGATTTTCCGTGCAGTGTCCGTGAACCATTGTAAAAAAAACTTCATGGTATGAGAACATATGGTATTCATGTGGAATATAGCATAATTAAAGGGGAAATTAAACTAACCTAGATACATCTTTGTTGAAAATGCAACAACAAATTCCTAATTTAATTTGGCTTGATTAAATTAGGAGAAATTAGAATTTCAATTTCAGTAAAGAGTTGGAGACACTTGATTTATGTTAGTTATGATTGATTGCTAATTTCTAGCAATCAGTCTTAGTTAATTTGAGTTATTGTGAGTTTAACTAGTTCTAACTGACTAAGAACTATTCGAAGGTCTCGTAGTGGGGTGTGTTCGCTTGTGATCAACCAGTTAACTCATCAATCAACCCAGAATAATTGATGCATGTAGATAAGTCGAGTTACCTAGTTGAGGTTGGAGTTCAAGGGCAGTGTGCTATGAGTTGTAGACAATTCTACATTGTACAAGTGGTGCTTGCAGTCAAAGAAGGGCCTACAGGAATTGCGCAATTACCAACAAGCAATTTCCCTACTTAATAGGGTTAATTCCTTATTGAACAACGCAAGGAAATAGGGACTTGGGCAAGAAGGAATTTGGTTAAGTATTGACCAGAGGCAACTTGTGAAGTAGTGAGATTGAATATACTAGTGCAAAGGTTATTCGGGCTTGAGAAAGCATTGCATTTCTTCTCTATTTTCTGATTAACACAATACATATAAGAAGGGATTTTGAGCAGTTGGTTTCCCCTAGATAAATATATGAACATATGTGATTAAATCTTGACTCATGTTTATGTTGTGATTTCTCAATCATTAAATTGTTCGCTAATGAGTAGAGTAGATTCAAGTATTTTGTTTTAGAAAATTACATAAGCATTTTTGAATCTATAAGGAATTTCTACATGGTATCAGAGCATGAATCACAATAGAAGAGAGCATTCAAAGTTGTCTTTACAAGTGAATCGAATTTGCAGGTTCATTCTTCAGAGCTAGTAGGATGTTGTTTTATGGATTGAGACTCAAGTATGCCCTTTAGGGTAGCTCGAATTATATTGCTTGGAAGGACATGATGGATGCAATGTTGGAAGATAACCGGTTGAAGGAATTCATAGATAATGATATCCTAAAGCCTCCAACATCTAATGCTCAAGATCTATTAAAATGGAAGAAGTGTGTTCCAAAGATGAGGAGGATCATATTGGAGGGAGTTCTAGATCATATTGTCTCGAATCTCCATGGGAAAGAAATTCCATAAGCAATGTGGAAAGCCTTGATAAACGTTTTTAGAACAATAATGACCACAAGAAGCTAGCACTGAAGGACAAGCTTCAGAAGATCAAGATGGAAAAGGGTGACACAATACCATAGTATCTAAGTAGGTTCACCTTCTGGATGAACTTTGGGGTGTTGGTATTATGGTCTTTCAACAAAATGATTATGCGGTGTCGAGGACAAATTATAGCCTAGTTGGTGTCGCAAAGCAGTGCTAAATGTACCCACTTCTATTTGTGTTGTAGAGTAATTGGTGTATGCATATATCTTAGTTTAACTGGTGTTGTAGAGTGGTGTTGAATCAACCAGTCTTTTTCTGTGTTGCAGAGACATTAGGTATGAGGACAAGGAATGTTTCAATAGTTGTTCATTGCTTGTTGTATAATGAATATATTATTGGTCAAATGTATTTGATTTTGGTCATCAAAATTTTACTTCCAATGATAAATAGTTATAATTGAGATAAATTTTAATGTTTTTTAATTGAACATTAACTTTAAATAATAATTGATTGTTGATTAATAATGACATGCATAATTTCATTCAAAAATGATAATTAATATACTATTTGAATCCATACTAGACATAACTCTTGTCATTAAGAATCCTACCCTATACACCCTAATGACCAAATAATGACTCCTATCTACGTAAAAATGAACTTTCAAATCGCAATGATGATGATAATGTTGGAATCAATGATGTATAAGACAATGCCTAGATTTTACTTATAATATTCCACTCTGTCGTCATTGAAGGTGACGTTGAAGGAATGAAAATTGTTTCAGTCACGAATTTATTAAAAAAAAACTTTAAAACAACAACAACGATATTAAACTAGTAATTGCATCGAGAGGTACAAAGGAACGTCGAAAGGAGCCACGAGTGTGGACAATTGCATACTCTTAAAACATTGGTATTGTTAAACTTCTCAAGATATTGTAATAAGGACATTATCCCAAAGTCCATTATGGCTAGCTCTGTCAACCAATTCAACAATTGATAGGAACCAGATTGATTCGATAGTTGGAAAGAACGTGTGGACAAACATTTCAAATTCGGAGAACCACAAAGCCACAATTTCTCCAAATTATTAACTTGATTGAGACAAGGAGGTAGCTCTTCCAACCAATTACCGGCTAATGTTAATTTCATTTTAACATGATATTAGATTATAAATTAACTCTTCCTTGACCCCTTCTCTTATGAGTACATCTTTGTAACGAGACGTAACCAAAATGAAGCTATTGGAACTAAGGATATCCCAAATTGGCAAAAGGGAATTTATTTGAGAAGCATCATCTTTGTAATCTAAAATGATAAGGTATTCTAGAATTTTGGAAGATGAGATATGATTTTTAAGTCTATGTATGCCTTGCTCAACAATATCTATTTTCTCAATCTATGGTAGTGTTTTTATGGCAATGTTGTACCAAAAGACACCTCCTTAATATTTGGTTGTTCCCTGCAAAGGATCACGGACATAATTGGTGTTGTTAGTGGACAAACTTAGATAAACACGACATTGTAAATAGTGGAAACAATGCATACTTTACATAAACTAAAACAAAGAGGTAAATACACAAACAATGCTCGATGGAGTAAACAAGTCAATAAAATAATGGAAAAATCTCCCTTTATTGAATGTTGGTAGTAGAGGTTAAATACAATATATGAATCTTAGACACTTGTAGAGAATTCTTTGAGCTATGGTGCTAAACAATCCTCAGCAAGGGTGTGCTTTTCCTCAAGTTCTTTGCAAGTTTCTCCTTTCTTTCAAAGAAGTATGAAGACTCTCCAATGGTGGATTCCTCTTTTCTCACTAAGATGATGGATTGCTTAGAAGCAATATGGCCAACATGTTAGCACTCCTCCCTTCTTTGGCTTCAAAAATGGAATGGTGGTTTGGTCTGATGGCCAGCTTAACAATGTATCATATTTTTTCTCTCCCATGGCCTGTTTATATATAATTTTTGAATCCATCTTCCCTCTCTTGGTTCATGCATGATAATGACACATGAGGAGGACAAGATGATTCCATTGAGGGTTGCATATCTTCAAGGCGACTCAAATTCAGTTGTCATGGTCTGAGATCATGTCAGAGAATTGGATCCAAGTGTGTGGAGTAGCCTCGAATCACTGAGTCATCCATTTCTGTGACCGCGCGACTTTTGAATGATATTCCATGCATGCGTGGGGCTATCGAATAAATAGCCGTGATGACCTCAATTTTTATCTTTATAATCTTTGGAACTTAGGAGAAATTAATTTTTTTAAATTTCATGATGTATTTAGTTGGAAAATCTTCACTTGTGCATTCTTTTAGACATTGTTTAGCGTCTTCTGGATTGTGCCAACATGTGTACATTTTTCTGGTGTTAACAGTTTCCCCCTGATGTATGACATTAGGAGAAAACATATAGCCGAAATACATTATGTTTTTTGTTATGATGGAGAGTCTGATCAACTTTTCGAGAGAGAGGATAAATTGTCATGGAGATGAGTAGAGAAACCCCTTGACTGAGTATAAATGATAACCATGCTCTGTAAAAAATCTAAAGAGTGAAAAATGTCTATACAAGGCAGGCATGTCCCATGCTCGTTATGATGGCATATTCTAGAATAATTACAATCAGACATGGAATTGTCTTTTCTAGTCAATGTTGTGGTGGTTGACAAGTTGATGGCTTATGCTAATAACTGCAAATGCCATCAAGGGTTCTTCTTGTTCAAATAGACTGAATTTTCTTGCCCCATGCATAACAGAGGTGAAGCACTACTGAATGAGGTGCTGTAGCATGCATGGGTCTTTGACTTCGGGTACCTCCCTTGTATCATGGTGTAAGAACTATTGAATGAGGTGCTTAATGATGCAGGGGTCTTCGACTAAATGATACTGCAATGATAGTTAAGCATGACACCACCTTGACATTAATTTCAAATGTCAAGGGGACCGATGACATCAGTGGGAATTAGTGATTCCCATTGTGCCACCTGAGAATATCCCTTCAAGGGGGGAGTATCCAAGGTACTGCCTCTATCCTGGAATACGAATTTTGAAGTTGACATGAAAGGAGCGTTAACCAGCCGACATACTGTGTCGGGGAATCAATATGAGATGTAAACAAATTGTAATATTGTGGGTCATATAAGGCATGATAGTGAGAGATGACAATATGAGAGGATATGGACAACTGGGCTGAGATCGAAGCTTTTGTGCAAATGGCAGCAATCAAAACATGTTTGTTCATAAGGATGGCCCTGGAATTGGTAGGATTTCCAAGGTGAGTGTGAGTATGTTTTTACTGGCGTGAATATGGTAAATGAATGTGGGTGTTGTGTGAACTCCAACCAAGGGTGACTAGAAACTGTCGTCAGGTAAAATACATGAAAAATGTGGGTGGGAGTCTTTTTCCTAAAAATTATGTGTACACTTGCCAAAATAATATGAGGTTGATTTGGATGTACAAATACAGAGACGGGTGCCCCATTGGTTGGTCTCCATGTTGGGTTGGTGAGGTGGGTGAAGTGACGTAGATGGGCTATGAAAAAAGGGTAAATGATAGGCCAAACGTAGAACATGGAGGTGCATCTATCTTTATCTGCCGTAAAGTACCAGAGATGTGTTGAAATATGGCAACACGAATATTCCAATTTAATTTGTCCTTGAATTAAATTGTGAATTAAAATTGAATTTAGTCTTAACAGCTACTTGGAAATAATTAATTAATTTATTTTAAATTAATTTATTGGAGAAATTCAAGTTAGAAGTCTTTCTGAAGTCATGCAAAGAGTTATTCCCTTAAATTAAGGAGATAAGATTGAGTTATATTGAGTTGCATTAGTTAACTCAGTTTACTGAGTTAAGTCCAGTTAAATTAGTTCTAAACTATTTGAGGAACTAATAGTGAGTTAACAGTGAGTTGATGCATTAATGCACTCAACTAGTGCTACTCCAGTTAATTGAAGATTCCCTCATAAAAAACTCATGCATGTATATTTTGAGAAAGACCCAATTGAGATTAATGATCAAGGATAGTGTACTATCAGTTGCATGTGTTTTCTCATGGAGAAAACTCATGCATGCAATCAAGGATTCATCCTTGAGGATTGGGCAGTTTTGAAGGATTGTTTTTGCACTTAGTAAAAGGAAAATCATCCACAAGGAACAATGCAAGGAAATAGGAACTTGGAGGGCGAAGAGGAAGACTGGAGAGAAGCCAAGATTACTTGTGAGCATCTGTGAGGATTGTACTGAGAGATGACTAGCTGTGAGAGCTAAGGCTTTGTATAATTCCCATGTATTTCCACCATGTTTGATAATACAATAGTGTGGGGTTTTTATCTGAGACTTTTCCCAAAGTATTTCATGTGTATTGTGCCATTGATTATTCTTCTTCTGGTTAAATTGTTCAGCTTGATATTTAAGCTTCCGCAAATTGATAGTAGAAGTAGATTATAGTATTCTGCTTTGATTTATATTGCATTATGGGGTTAACCTATCACATATTTTCTACATGGTATCAGGGTTGTGAAAAATATACTGAGAAGAGAATTTTAAGTTTTAAGTTCGGGGTTGCAGGTGAAAATCGAATTCATATCATACTTCAAGGTTGGTCAGTGGCGTTCTATGGCTCGAGACTAGAGTATGCCTTGGAAGGTAGCTAGAATTACATAGCATGGAAAGATAGAATGGAGGTTGTATCACAAGAAAATGGCTTGAAGGAATTCATTGATCAAGAAATCCCAAAGCCAGCTTCAACTAATGCACAAGAGTCGGCTGAGTGGAAGAAGTGTGTGGCGAAGGCGAGACATATCATCCTTGAGGGAGTTCGATATCATATTGTCTCGAGTCTCCATGGGAAGGATACTCCATTTTCAATGTGGAAGAGATTGAAGGACCTCTACTAGAACAGTAACGACCAGAGGAAATTAGCGCTCAAGCCTAAGCTTTGAAGAATCAAGATGGAGAAGGGTGATACTATTTCCACATATCTGAACAAGCTCACCACATATAGAGATGAACTTGGGAGTTTGGGAATAACTACTTCTGATGATGATATGGTGAGCCTCGCTTTCCTTGGCCTTCCAAAGAGTTGGAATAGCTATCAGGACTCTGTGAATGGAAGGAAGAAACTGCCAGATTGGGAATGACTGTGGTCAGATGTTATGCAGGAGGAGATTAGGAGGAGCACATGAGATGGTTCTTCATCCAAGAATGATGATGAAGAAAATTTGGCCTTAGCAAGTAAGGCAAGGAAAGGGAAGGGGAAGGCTTCCCATTTCAAATCGAATTCTTCTCATGGAGGGAAGAAGGGTGACATGTCTAAAATAAGATGCTTTAATTGTTACAAGATGGGACATTTTGCGACTAATTGCCCATCGAAGAAGTCCAAGAAGGGATCCTCGGAAGGATCGGAAGGCGAGGCATTAGCCTCTCAGTTTGAAATGGACTTTACCCTCATCACATGCATGGTGTCATCGATGATGGGTTGTGTTTGGTATCTTGACAATGGAGCCTCATTCCACATGACCGCTGATAAAAATTTATTCATTGCCTTAGAGGAGAAAGACCTCAAGATACGGATAGAGATGGGTGACGACAGAAGTATAATGTTTCAGGAGTGGGCATGGTTGCTTTTCAGAGGGAGCATGGAGCTCCTCTCACCTTGACTGATGTGATGTATGTGCCTGGACTAAAGAAGAACTTGGTATCGGTCGCGATGTTAGAGGACAAATGTTACGATGTTGTATTCAGTAAAGGAAAGGCGTTCCTAAGACACATAGCCACGGGTCAGACCAAGAGGATAGGGATTCGGGTGAAGAATATCTATAAATTACAGGTAGATGATTGTGTAGCATTGAGTACGAAAGAAGAATTGGTGCAAAGCCAAGACATTGGCGAGTTGTGGCACAGGCAGTTGGGCCATTTTCATCATGGGGCTTTAAAGATAATGCAATAGATATCTACAGGACTTCCCAAAGGTAAACTTGAGCAGGTTGACACATGCAAAGGTTGTACCTTGGGAAAGTACACCAAGTCTTCCTTTCATGATCGAGATAGTCGAGTAGAGGATATCTTAGAGTGATTTCATATTGATTTGTGTGGACCATTCTCAACGGCATCCACAACAAAGCAAAGGTATTATGTGATTTTCATTGATGACTATTCTCGTAAATGTTGGATTTATTTCATGCAGAAGAAGGACCAAACCTTCACAAAGTTTTGTGAGTTCAAAGCTTTGGTCAAGAAAGATTCAAGGAAGAAGATCAAGGCCTTGAGAAGCGACAATGGTGGAGAATATGTCTCTCAAGAGTTTAAGGACTTCTATGTAGTGGAAGGAATTAAACGAGAGTTGACGACACCTCATAACCCACAGCAGAATGGGGTGGCTGAGAGGAAGAACAGAACTATTGTAGGGGCAGCATGGGCAATGTTGCATGACCAAGGCCTACCACTTCACTTGTGGGTTGAGGCATGCAACACATCGGTCTATTTGCAGAATAGAAACCTGCATCGCATACTTGGGATGAAGAAACATAAGGAAGCTTTCTCCCGTAAGAGACCAGATGTGGGTCACTTCAGGATCTTTGGCTCATCGGTATATTTCCATGTGACAAAGGATACACGGAAGAAGCTTGAGCCTACAATAGAGTTAGGGATATTTGTGGGGTACACTAATACACCTCACAACTATTGGGTGTACTTTCCTACCAGTCGAAGGACAATGGTTGCAAAGATCTCAAGTTTGATGAGAAGAAGGCCATGCGAGTTTCCCTTGAGAGGGGTTCCAACTATAAGTTGTGGAGGAACTGTTGGTTCCTAAGGAGGAGGAGCCTCAGACTGATGTGGAGTAGACACATGTAGAGGTTCCAGGAGTGAAGACATCCACTCAAGCAGAGTCTTCCAGAGATGAATAGAAGTGCACAAGAGAAGCTGACAAATTGTTGGAGGATGCGAGAGAGAATGTGGGAGCACCATCTTCTTAGCACAGACATAGGAGGTCACTTGAGAGATACACTAGATACATGGCCCTTCCTAGGGAATGTGTTGAGATTGAGCCATCTTCCTTTGAGGAAGCAGTGTAGCAGCCGATTTGGGTTGATGCTATAGTGGAGGAGTATGACTCCATAGTTCGTAATAGTGTTTGGGATGTGGTTCTAAGACTGGAGAACAAGTCAATTGTGAGTTCCCATTGGCTTTACAAGGTAAAGCAAGCTGTTGATGGTAGTGTGGAGAAGCATAAGGCAAGATTTGTTGCCTGTGGATTTTCATAGGTTGAGGGGATCGACTATGATGAGACTTTTTCTCCTGTCGCAAAGTACTCATCTATCAAATCTATGTTGGCACTATCAACACAAATGGGTTGGAAGATCCATCAAATGGATGTGAAGACTGCATTCCTCAATGGCTAGATTGAGGAAGAGGCGTACATAGAGCCGCCAAAATGTTTTGAGACCTTCGATCGTGAGTTGCATGTGTGTTGACTCAAGAGAGTGTTGTACAGGCTAAAGCAAGCACCTTGTGCTTGGTACATCAGGATAGAAATCTACTTCACCGGGTTGGGCTTCACAAAGAGTGAAGCGGATGCGAACCTGTACCACATCGCGGTGAAAGGTAAGCTGTTGATCATCGTACTTTATTTTGATGATCTCATATTGACTGGTGATGATTAGTTGATCATGTCTTACAAGGAAGACCTTGCAAGAGAATTCAAGATGAAGGACATGGGTCTCATGCATTACTTCCTTGGCATGGAAGTAAGGCAGAATGATGGGGAGTTGTTTGTGTCTCCAGGAAAGTATGCCAACGAGATACTTAGGAGATTCCACATGGAGAAGTTCAAGCCCATGTAGACTCCTCTAGTAGGTAACTGGAGGAAGGAGGTTGCTACTTCAAGAGAACTGGTAGAGGCTACTATGTACAGGCAGCTTGTGGGTTCAATTATGTACTTAATGAACACACGGCCATATTTGCGCTATGTGGTGAACCAACTAAGTCAAGTGATGGTTCAACCTGCCAAGATGTTTTGGAAGGCAGCAAAGCATGCATTGAGATACCTCAGAGGCACATCTCAATATGGATTATGGTACAGATGAATAGAGGGAGTGAAGCTATAGGGATTCACTGATATAGACTGGGCAGGGAGTCCATCAGGTCGGAAGAGCACATCAGGAGGGATTTTCAACCTTGGGTCAATGACAGTTTCTTGGTAAAGCAAGAAACAAAGGTCGGTTGCACTCAGCTCGGCAGAGGCAGAATACATGGCTGCAAGTCAGGCAGCATGTGAGGCCATCTGGATGCGGAAAATCCTAGTTGGTTTGTTTGATCAAAGGATGGATCCAACTGTGATCTATTGTGATAATCATAGTTGTATCAAACTCTCTGAGAATCTAGTATTTCATGATAGGTCCAAGCACATCGACATCCGGTATCATCATCTCAGAGATTGTGTAGCAAGGAGGATCATGTTTCTACAATATATTTCGACAAAGGAGAAAGATGTTGACATTTTGACAAAGGCATTGTCAAAGTGTAAATTCGAGTTCCATAGAGAGAGGATCGAGGTGGCAGATAATCCCTTTCTTGTTGAGAGGGAGTGTTGAAATATTGCAACAAGAATATTCCAATTTAATTTGTCCTTGAATTAAATTGTGAATTAAAATCGAATTTAGTCTTAACAACTACTTGGAAATAATTAACTAATTTATTTTAAATTAATTAGTTAGAGAAATTCAAGTTAGAAGTCTTTTTGAAGTCATGCAAGAGTCATCCCTTAAATTAAGGAGATAAGATTGAGTTATATTTGAGTTGTAATTAGTTAACTCATTTTACTGAGTTAAGTACAGTTAAATTAGTTCCAAACTGTTTGAGGAACTAATAGTGAGTTAATAGTCAGTTGATGTATTAATGCACTCAACTAGTGCTACTCCAGTTAACTGAAGATTCCCTCATCAGAAACTCATGCATGTCTATTCTGAGAAACACCCAGTTGAGATTAATGTTCAAGGACAATGTACTATCAGTTGCATGTGTTTTCTCATGGAGAAAACTCATGCATGTAGTCAAGGATTCATACTTAAGGATTGGGCAGTTTTGAAGGATTGTTTTTCCACTTGGTAAAAGGAAAATCATCCACAAGGAACAACACAAAGAAATAGGAGCTTAGATGGTAGAGAGGAAGGCTGGAGAGAAGCCAAGATTACCTGTGAGCATCTGTGAGGATTGTACGGAGAGTTGGCTAGCTATGAGAGCTAAGGCTTTGTATAATTCCTATGTATTTCCACAATGTATGATAATACAATAGTGTGGGGTTTTTATCTGAGACTTTCCCCAAAGTATTTTCATGTGTATTGTGCCATTGATTCTTCTTCTTCTGGTTAAATTGTTTAGCTTGATCTTTAAGATTCCAAAAATAGTAGAAGTAGGTTATAGTATTATGCTTTGATTTATATTGCATTATCGGGTTAACCTATCACTTATTTTCTACAATATGGCCCAAGAAATGGGGTGCATGTGCAATGAGTGTAGCATAATGAGGCTGAACTTCAAGGCATGTAAGTAGAGTGGTTTCCGGGCCGGAGTAGGTGGTCATGGCTCTTGATAGTGAATAGGGGTCTATAAACATGAAGTGAGCCATGAGTGGGAGGGATCTATCGACCAACGTGGATGTTTATCATATGTCAAGCGAGACGGTGATAAACATGGATGAGATGATGGACCCTATGGTGCATTTTGGAGAAATGACGTAAGGATATGCAAAGCTTTAGGAGGAGGCCTATCATGCTAAGGGGAGAATGATACTTGCTCTATTATTTTCCTCTCAGGGTGTTGGTCAAAGCGGATTATATGTGATGTACCGACAATATACACGACCAATACCCCAAGTGAAAGTAGATTTTTTTAAAACATATACATAATTTGTGACTATTTGAATGATGTGAATTAAAGAATGAGATGACTACCTAAAATGAATTTCTAAGTGTGTGGTGGGTCCATAAAATGAGTTTTGGAAATTACTAGAACAGAGAGTTCCATGATGAAGATGGTGTGGCACTAATCCTTGTGTATCTTCCAGTTTTTCAATGGAGGTCCAAAATTTTTGTAAAAAATGGTGAAGAGGGGGATAGATAGGGTTGAGGGGCCCAAATACCACTTCATTTGCACTGTTGAGATTGAGAGGTTAGAGCTAGGTTTGGGAGATTTTCTTGTCGTTGCAGTAAGCCATAGTACCAGGGACAGGGAGATATAGGTAAGGGCTCGTAACCTACCCTTTGTGATTTTTGTAGACTTAGGGTAGATAGAACGTACAGGGGTCCCTTGTATGACCTTTTTAAGGTTGGTTTTTTATGGATACGCAGGCAACTCCTATGGAGTTGTGCGGTTACCATGCAAAAGAAGGCCTTAGACACATGATTTTTGCATCTGAGATGGGCTATGCCACGATGAAACCCTTTGGGGGTCGTCGTGGCTTGGCTGCCAGACTGCGCATTGTCCATGCATTTGTTTTTAAAATAGGCGTGTGGTCTTCGACACTTTGGTTTCCGTGACATAGGGCTTGACAGACGCTCGTCCACACGTTTTTTATAGAAACAGACATGCATCAATGTGTCTGTCAAGCTCATAGACATGCAACTCTAAGAAAAGAAGGCTTTTCTCTATTTATTTTTTTGATAGCCTAGGTAGCTATAAATTTTATGCATGACATCCTTGATGGTAGGATGATTTGGAGAGAGCGATACTGGGTACACCTACGTGCAGAGGTAGCAGAGGATCCAACTGCTAACCAGTTGTTGGCACAGTGGGGTCTACAAAAGTTTCTTCAGAATCCCCTTCTGAGATCACAAGATAAGTTCCTATGTCTTTTGATCCGATGCTGGGATGTAGACCAACAGGTAATGGTGATCTGCTTAATATATCTGCTAATCTCAGTCCATACCTATATCTATTTTATTACTAGTTTGTTGCCTCATGGGGAGGCTCTATCATATACAATGCCAACTAGGAATTTGGATATCCATCGGTGGGTGGAGGGTGAGGCTCACTATGGGCCTAACCCTTATGAGGAGGGTTGCATCAAGATTTTGGTTGTTTTGGATCTCGTTAAGTGAGCGATGAATTTTATATTGGTGGGTTTAGCATCCCCCCACAGAGCATTGGGGCCGCAGATATCGGTCCTCCAGTATTTGTAGGTGGGCCACCTTTTTTATTTGGTGTCGATTGGTTAAAAGAAGCAACCAGAATGAGGAAGTTGAAAGCAGAAATGGAAAATGCAGGAACACAAACAGAACAATGTTCTGTGAAGGATGTTGAGGCTCAGACAGAATTTCTTAAGGTTTGTCCAAAAGAAACCCAGACTGAGCTAGCTATGAGAGAACATAATGCATACAAACTGAGGAGCCCTGTATCTTTTCACAAGGAACTCAAACGACCGATCCCACCGCAAACATTGTTGTCCAAAAAGATGTTGAAGAAAATTTTCAAGTTGATTGTGTAATTCCGGAAGCTGCTAAAGTTGCTATGCAGACTGACCCTACGAAGACACAGGATGCAGAGGCCCAAACAAGTGAAACACCCCTTTACACCCCTTTGGTAAGAGAGGCAATTATCAGAAAATTACCGAATGAGCTTCTGATAGTTCACCAAGAACTGGCTGAGCACAAGGAAAAAGTGGTCCTTTTGCATGAACATCAAGGGCTAAAGAAGAAGTTTGAAGCACTTACCAAGACTTAGGATGAGACCTTTGCTCAATATAAGGCTGAGCAAAAGAAGGCTGAAAATTTATAGGGTCAATTACAAAAAGATAGAGATCAAATGGAGACTGTCTGTTCTCTCTATTCAGACACTCTATCTTGCCGAGGCCCCACCACAAATTATGCTTTATTTCTTATGGAAAGATACCTCATGTTAAAAGATAAGGTCGTTAAGGCTGGTAAACTAGCAAAAATCAAAACCACTCCTGACTTTATTAAATTATTTAGAGAGCACAATGAGAAGGTTCAGTGCCTCCTTTTTGAACTCTATATGCATAATTTTGTTTTAGAGGATGACAGGGATAGCCACCCTGCCCATTTTATAAGAGACATTCAATTTCAGGCATTCCTCTCATTTGTTGCTAATCATGTAAAATGGGTCAAGGCTTAAAACACATTCAAAAGGCATGAGTATGGTATTGACCTATGGGTCAGAGGAGAGCCTACACAGCCATTACTCCTATCTATCTGGCATAAACAGTTTATGAAAAAAGATGGTGTCGTAGGTAGATTGGGGCCACTCCATACGGATATCATTCAGGCTAGAAAAGAATACTTCCAGGACATTAAATAAGAAGCCTTGGCTGCATCAACGTAAAGGTGGGAAATTTCCAGTAACAGTGTGAGGGGCCGAGAGCCGTTCGGATATCGAAACTTCCAATCTGCCTCTTCCCATTTTTATAAATATAGCAATATGATTTTAACAATGGGGCCAGATTGGATAGGATGCCTCTACATAACCCCGATCATATGGTACCCTCCTGATCAATACTGTAGTGATTATAACTTAAAATATCATGAGGTAACCCAGGCTTTCGTCGTCCTTAAGCAAAAGAATGGTTTTAGGAATTACAAGGAGGAAGTATATCCTGCTTATTCCCTTGCTCAGTTGCATCTGAACTATACGCTTGCATGATGTTAGGTCCCTATAATACTAGTGACGCCCCCATTAATATTATAGTTGTATCCCTTATTAATATTGTTGTGCCCCTATTGTCCCCATATTGTTATTACTGTGACCCATAGAATCCCTCTATTTTTATTTTTGTGCCTTTATTATTATTGTTAGGTCGGTTTGGTTATATTGTGACCCCTTAGACTCCTATATATAGAAAGGAGGTTTTGTCATTTGAATCATCCAAGAATTTTTCATTTGTGTAATTTAAAGGAGGTTTCCCCCTCGAAGAGGCTTATGTCTAAGGCGTTCATCTATCTTTTCTATCTTTTTGTGAGTTGGTTTCATAACATTTGGTATCAGAACTTTGGATTCTAGGGTTTCGCTGCTCCAAATAGGTCATTATGGCATTTTCGCTAAAAAAAAAAAATCTGCAACATTTCAGAAGTGAAAAAAAAACCCATTTGAGATGAAATTACACTAAACCTTGGGTCTGACTTTCATAGATTTTCGCACTATATTTGCGGAGATATGATATGAGGAAGTTGGTCTTTTTGCAGACTCTTGAATTACATTCCAAACAGGTGACCTAGGGAAAATCGTCATAACTTTCTCTCTGAGCATCAGATTGAAATTTTGTAAGAAGGTACGGAAAGAGGAAATATTTTAGTTTCTCATATATATTTTTTAGAGCCAAAGGTCGAAACAGTGACACGTGAAACTTCATGCAAGTTCGCTCTTTTGGAAAGTTCTATAATCAGGTCATCTTGGGAGATTGTGCATAACTCTTCCTTGGAGAATCCAATTTGGATCAGACGGGTGGCATTGGAAAGAGGACGCAGAGGGCTACTACAGATCACAATTTCAGAACTGGATGATCCGAAATTATAGAGATACATCAGATTCAATATCAAGCTCCTACAAAGTGAAAAAAGGTGTGTAGTTTTTTTTAAATTTTTGCATAAGCTTGGTTTGAAAAATTAGTTTGAAGGAATTCAAAGGGAATAGTAAAGCATTATTATCAGTAATTGATGCCCCGAGGAAAGAAAATGAAAACACCTAGTAAGTAACCTGAAAGATCTAGCATGACTCATGAAGAAGAGGAAGAAATGCAACATGATATATCAAAATTACGAGACCAACTGCAACAAGTGTCACTTACACAAAAAGTAATAGAATCTAAGATGGATGGTTTAAATAAAGATGTAGAAGCTAAGATGGATGGTTTAAATAAAGGCGTAGAAGCAAGATGGATTGTTTAAAGAAAGGTGTAGAAGCTAAGATGGATGGCATGGAAGCTAAGATGAATGGCATGGACACCAAAATGGATGGAATGGATGATAAGATGGAAGCATTGAAGATAAATATGAATAATTTGCTACAAGAAATGGTCACTAATGGTGAAAGGGTAGTAAAGGAAACTCATGATGAGAACAAAAGATCTTTTAATCATGATTCCATAGACTCTAATGTTGTATGGAAGACCCACCATATTCCAAAAATCGACATGAGGAAGTTTGATGGCAAGGATCCTACAACATGGGTATTACAGATGGAGTAATTTTTTGATCTCAATAATGTGCAAAACACACAAAAGGTACGTTTTGCAACTTTATATTTGGAACCAAATTATTTTGTATGGTATCAATGGCTTTGCTCTCGTAAACAAATGATCACTTGGGCAATTTTTACGGAAGAATTGACAGCACATTATGAGGATACAAAAAGCAACACTTTTTTTAGCCAATTGATAAGTCTCAAAGAAAATGGTTCAATAATGGAGCACATTGAGGAGTTCCAAAAATTGAACATAAGGGTAAAAAATATTCCAGAGGAGCATAGGATTGATGTGTTCATAGGGAATTTAAAGGATAATATCCAACATGATGTTCGCCTTTGGGAACCTGATTCATTACAGAGGGCATTCAATAAAGCGAGAAAAATGGAAAGCAAAATTATGGCAACCAGGAAGCATACCACTCACAACTATAAAGATGGAAGTGTTGTTGCCCGTAGTCTTCCACAACCTATAAGGTTGACACCACAACAATTGGAAGCAAAAAGAGCAAAAGGGCTTTGTTACAGTCGTGATAGCAAATACACTAAAGGTCATAAGTGGATATACTCCAGGAACAAAGCCTAGATAAAGAAGAAATGAATCTGACCATTTCTTGTAATGCATTGGCTGGAATTACCACTCCTTAAACCATCAAGATAGAAGGACAAATCAAGAAGAAAAAGGTAACAGTGTTGATTGATTCAGGAAGTACCCACAATTTTATTCATTCTAAGGTAGCAAAAGAATTGAATTGCTTCCTATATCCAGCCCCAGAGTGTCAAGTGATGGTTGCGAATGGAGGAATGATAAATTGCTCTGGAAAGTGCCATAATATCATGCTATCCATGGGAGAATATGTATTGACTAGCCCAATGCTTTCCATTCCAATGGAAGGTGCTGATGTTGTACTAGGAGTCCAATGGCTACAATCCTTGGGTATAATATCTTTTAATTTTCAAGAACTTTTCATAAAATTTTATGTCAAAGGAAAGGAAGTTGAATTAAGCGGTATTGCAGGGAAACCAAGAAATATAATTAGCTCTAACGGTATGAAAAGGCTTTTGAAAAAGGAAAAAAGAGGTGTAATTGCACAATTATGTTCACTAGATGTTTCCACATCAGAATCATATATTTCTCCAAATCTCCAAAACATTTTGGACAATCATTCCAAGGTATTTGAGACCCCGAAAGCTCTCCCACCTATTCGTGATCTTGATCATTCTATTCATCTGATTCCAGGAAGTGTTCCTCCCAACATCAAGCCGTACAGAGATCCCTATGCCAAAAGAGTGAAATTAAACGTATGGTTGCAGAAATGCTAGAGGTTGGTATAATTCAACCTAGTCAAAGTTCTTTCTCCTTTGAACAAATCCAACCATCTCATTCATCCCTGACCTTCCTTGACAAGTTATAGACCTCTCAACTCCTTCATCTAGCCTTCATTTCCCTTTTCCCATCATTTTTCCACGTTCAAACCTCCAAAAACCACTTTCGACCTCCTGTTGTAGATCCTCCCGTAGAACCTCCTGTAGATCCCCTGCAACCTCCTGTAGAATTTCCTGTGAGTGATTTTTCGAAGTCTGATTGCAATGGAAGTCTTCAGAAGGGTACTAGGGGCTTCTTAGGACCTCTCCACACCTTATTCACCTTTTGCAAAAGCCAACTCCATCTTCCTTTGCCACCAACCCTCTGCACAATCACAACCAGTAAAATACAAGCATAATAATTCCACATAAAAATACTCAAAAGTACAAAAAGATGATTTCTTCTCATTTCTCTTCAGAAGTAGCTTGAATAAATGCAGTTTACCTTTTCAGTAGTCAATGGCACCCATTTTAGTAGTTTCCATCTCTTTTTGCAAAAGTAGGGTTAGTGGGTAAATTAGGGTTTGCTAGGGTTTGCGTTTCATTTCAGTTTTCCTTTTCTTTCTGCAAGTAGAATAGCCCTTGAAGAGTTAGTTTCCTTGCATCACAGTTAAAGCTTCTTCTGAGAACTCATAGAAGTTGGCTTAAGCTCCTAGTAAACTTGCGTCAGCTGATCAAGTGACAGCCTGCAGTAAGAGCTAGTACTTTTGCATACAACACTATCACTTCCAAGTTTTTTACGAACTACCAGCTTGATAAAAGTAAAGAAGGAAGTCCCAAGAGTTGCAGCATTATTGCTGCAATACTGGAGCTCACCACCCATCTCACATGTAGCTTCTTAAATCCCAAAGTGCTTCCACTACACTTTAACTTTCTCTATGCTTCTTTTCCTAAGCATGAGTTGCTTCCACTACAATATGCACTAAGGCTCTGGTTGGAACTTTCCTTCTTGCTCCACCTGTAATACAGACTAATCAATAACATGATAAAAATCCTTTATATACTTCTTAAGCAATGAAATATGGAAAACATCATGGAATTTCATTGTTGGAGGTAGTGCAAGTTGATAAGCCACTAGTCCAATCCTCTCAAGGATATTGAAAGGCCTTAATACCATGGTGCCAACTTGGGGCATGAACCAATCCTCAAAGACATTTTCTTGGGCTTGATGTGCAAATACACATGCTCCCCAACCTGAAACTCCTTGAGTACCCTATTCTAATCCACATAAATCTTCTGTCTATCCTGTGTTTCCATTAGATTCTTCTTTATAACTTGCATTTCCTGCTCCATGTATGCCAACATATCCGATCCAATAAGTACCCTGTTCACTGGATCACTCTAGCTGATGGAAGTATCACAACTCCATCCATACAATGCCTTGAAAGGAATCATCCTCAATGACTCCTGATAACCATTGTTGTATGCGAACTCAACCAATGAAAGATACTCCTCCCATTTCCTCTACAATTACATCACTTACATCCTCAGCATATCCTCCAAGATCCCATTGAACCTCTTTGTTTTTCCATCTGTCTGCAGATGGCAAGTTGTATTGAAGGCCAAATTTGTACCCAAGCCGAAAAATAGCTCCTTCTAGAACTTGGAAGTGAATTTTTCATCCATGTCTGGCATAATCTTCTTTGGAACACCATGTAATCTCACTATCTCTTTGATGAACACCTGTGCTACCTCACTAGCCGAATATGTAGTCTTCACTTGAATGAAATGAGCTACTTTGCTCAACATGTCGACCAAGACCATAATAGAATCATGCTGCCTGTAGTGTCCTATCTAGGGGGCTAGATCGGTCTAAATTAATTGTCAACCCAGGGTGCGTTTACTTAGAGGCGTGTGCCTAAAGTATATAAGCATAAAGGATCTATTCTAAATCTATAACTCCTAATGCTGAGATTAATTCTATTGTTAAACTAACTAAGCATTAAATCATGTGCTATTAACAACTAAATGCAACTCCTATCATGCTGTATATGGTTATCTTGAAAGGTTCGGTTCCCTTACAGAAACATCAACATGCAACCCTTGTTCAATATCATTCAGCAATCAAGAATGCTTAA
>APFE030833029.1:0-29864 GCA_000404065.3 Pinus taeda
TAAAATGATTTGAAAATAATTTTCATAATAAAGTGTTTTCAAGGTTTTTTTTTCAATGAATATAATAAATTGATTCATTTTTTTTAAGTAGATTTGAAAATTTTGAATATAACTAATAAGTTGAGTTATTAGGGAAAAAAAAAGAAAAAAAAGCCCTAATTTGAATATTTTATCGTTATCTTTTTGGGTTAATTTTTGTTTAAAATTTATTTAAAAATTTAAAACAATTGTTGGCATGTTAAGTACTAATTATTGAACTACACAATCTAAATATGATAGGAGTTTTTGAAGCTATCAGATCTATTCCTATATTTACAAATGCATTTTTAAAAATACAAATTTGTAATTTGATTAAAATTTGTATAACAATGACAATTGCTAAAAAAAGTCCAATTCTTATAATATTTATACTTTTTCATTTGAAAATTTTAGAGAATCTACTCAACATCCAATACAAATTGACTATAACTATAGGCATAAATCTTATAAATGAATGTGTTGACTTGGACCCACCAACATTCAAGGGGTCTCTATGATATGTGGTCCCAATTAGACCTCAAATTGTTTGGGATAGGAGCCCCATACGGAATATGGTCTGTGTCGGTTATTGTAAAGTTATGTCTTGGCTCTAACTGTCAGCAAGAGAGAGGAGTGCCAATGTGCCTTCAAAAAGCAAGGGGGTGTGCCTAGTGAGTGTTCGATTGTATGTGTGTCAAAGTTATTTCACTACGGAGGGGAGGAGAAATGAGCCTCTAAGAGAGAGGTAGTAGTACCACCCTAGTAGAGACACACATAAACAAGTACCTGTACAACAACAACCAAAATAGTCCATAGATGAAACCAATGTAATGAGGAAGATCTGTCTAATATTTGTCGGAATAGTCCGTGAGAATGTGACAACGATAATAACAATTACAACACATTCTCAATATGATAAGTACCAAAATAACTGAAATAGTTCAACTACTTTAGCACAAATGAAAGTGAACATGAATTGCAAACATTAACATAATAGAATTACAAACATCCATAATCCATGGATGAGGAACGTGCTAGCCCATAGGGCTTCTTATATTAAGTAAAATTTCCAAGACACATATATACAATGAACATCACTAGCTCCAATAGTGGAGTGTTGGAGCCACTCCTTGCTCCTTAAAAGAACTAGCTTGTCTCTCTAATGCCTTGCGGGAGTGTTGGAGACAAGGTGAAAAGTACTTTTCTCTTAAAATGAGGGTGTATATATAACAATGAGGAAGTGATACTTCACCTTCCTCATGGCTCTTCATCTACCCTCATGATTATTTGACTTTATATGAATTTTCAACTTTACATGACTCTTCATATTCCATAAATGTGCTTTGGACTTCCACTTTACAATATATTTTCGAAACATAATTTATATCATTAACCACAATGGTGTGGCATGTGACAACTCATGACATGACATGACATGACACTGCTGACGTAGACTGCTTGATGATGTGGTAGTGTCAAGCCACTGCTGCTACTATGTGTTGCAGGTCTACCTGAGAATACTTTTCTTTTCACCTCTGCATGGCTTGGTGATAAGGGATCTTCAATGATCTCAAGTCTTGAATGGTGATCACAAATCGTGTCCCTTTTTTTTCTCTTGATTGATCAGCTTGCGTACTCAGCTACAAGAATGCCTTTCAACATGTTGCGCTCATTCATCTCCTTCTTCATCATCTCACCATGACATAATAAGATACCTATTTATGCAATTCACTCATGATTAGATGACATTAGTGTAAAAACCCCCTATTCTAAGATTATGCACATTGATTCATTGACTGAGCTAAAACTAGATGGAAAGTTGGGAAAAAGGCTTAGTTACTATGCAGTTGTGTAGTTTGGGCAGTCAAGGGGAGTCGTGAGCCTTACGATTGCGCAGTGCGTAGTTCAGGCTGGGCCGCGGGGACAAACTACGCAGTTCTAAAGGTTAGTGTGACATGTTGAGGAGATGAGCACTGGGTCAGAACATTGTGTAGTTCTGGGAGATAAGAGAGGTAGGTCCACTGAAAATTTGCATAGTTAAGGAGCTCAAGGATGAGCGTGAGGCTAGATATTGTGTAGTGCACAGTTGGGGCCAGGCTAGGAGAATAAATTGCACAATTATGGAAGTTAAAATCAGGGCTTGAGCACAAAAACTTTGCAATACAATAGCCTTGGGAGGTAGGAACTGTGCATTTCACAATTCCAAGAGGTAAGGTCATTTGGTGGGGAATCGTTTCAGAAAATGAATAAGTGCGGGATCGTGGAGACTGATGTGAATAGTGATAACTGATCACACACTTAGAATACTTGACAAAACTATAACATAGATCATTCAGGACACATGACAATGCATTTCCCTCTTTGCGATGACTTTACAACAAATTTATGTCAAGTGCAACACTTAAGATACACTTTGCAACAACCGTGATGACACTAGTGTGATAATGCTTAAAACTTTGGAAATGAGTGGAAAAAATGTTTATATAGTTATAAAAACTCATTTACACAAAGGTGACCTCTTGAGACAACAAGAACAGGCTTATATACATGATACACAAGCTAACATGCGAAAATACTACATTTTTCCTATCTTTCAAAGGGGACAAAAAATCCTCAAGAAAACACATGGAATGAGTTTCAAAGTTTGCAATGACAATATACAAGACCAAGGACGGCTTTTAAATTAAGATTAAGCCAAAATTTTGGAGGGCAATGTAGCAATGACAACACTTGGCGACACCCTAGTAGAATTACAGCTTCTTTACCTTGGTTATCTCTTCTGTGTAGGGTCTTGGTTCTTCCAGGGTATTGATTCATCGTGTAGATTACTTTGATATCCCCAATAACCCCATGAATAAACATGGTCCCCTCTATACCTTTATTTTTTGAACACATCATAAGATTCAACGATATCGCAAAGTTTTGAGTTGAGAAGGGTAGTGAAGTTCGCGAGCTTAAGATTTCTAGAGTATGCTTTTTCATCTCTAGTGTTAATCCACTACCAGCAAGCCTCGACAGTACCTCAGAGGAGTCACTATAGGAACTCAAAAATTTCTCCGCTTCCAGTGAGCCTAGACAATACCCCTGCGGAGTTTCTTGCTTCACCTCTCTGTGCAAGAAGCCTTTCTTTTCTTTCACATTTATTTATTTATTTTATAGGATTGTGCATCAACACTTATTCATTATATGGGTGGAAGAGGGAGCATAAGAGGTTGTTCCTTCAGAGAAGTATATATAGACCTCTGATTTAGGTTTTCTCATTTAAATTTTTCCCCTTCTCCTCCTCTACTAATTGGATAGGCATGATGAAAAAAACATAAAAACTAAGTGTGGTCATGAGGTTTTCCTGAATAGACACAGGTTCATGGTTTAACCAAAAAAATTCGTTAAAACTTCATTGACCAAAGGATATAACGAACACAAGGAAAATGGACATAAGGTAAGACAAATGTTGAAGTGTCAGAATAATCTCGTTGAACTCATCCACACACAAAGAAGCCAAGAAACATGTTGACACACAACATTTATTTACATGACACAAACAAAACAAAAAATCAAACAACAATAAAATACTATGTATTTAGTGTAGTGCACAACCCCAGATCATCAGTGAAAATAATTCTTTAAGTCTTGATGATTGACAGGGAGACAATCAACCCTCGCGTTAAGTGATTGAAGATGGTATGTGTGTTGGCCAAGCATTTTCGTGAACTGTGAATGGTCCAATCCACAGGGATTGAAACTTGGCGTGTTTTCCTTTGTCCTCGTGGGCTTTGTCCCACTTCAAGACTACGTCGCCCACACTAAAGTTATTCTTCCCTACAGACTTCTTCTCGAACCACCTCTTGATACATTTTTGATGGAGTGAAGATATCTCTTTTGATTTCATCCTTTCTTCTACAACATGTGAAGAGTATCCATCCTATGATGCATTAGTAAGCATGGCTTGCCTTGGGATTATTGAAAAAGATGGATAGCTGGAGAGTAAATGTTAAGAGGAAGGATGGATTTTTTTTCCATAAACTAGGAAGTAAGGGGAGGTGTTCAGAGAGGTTTTTTGGCATTGTTAGCACTTTGTAATTCCTCTAGGTTGAGGAGAGAACCCAAAGTTAACTGAAAACCACTTTGAAACTGGAATCTAGCCCTTCCAACTTCAGAGAGGGCTCTCTCTATATGAATTTTCAGTCACTTTGATTTTAGTCTAGGTATGATGATCAGAGGGAATATATTTTAATATTTTGTTGGTAGGGTAGAGGGAAAATCCATTGGCCATACGGTCATATAAAGTTGATTATTTTTCCAGTGAGAGGATGAAGGGATGAGGGATCTTTTGACAGGGGAAAACTAGGCAATCTTGCTGGTGTTTTCAATTTAATTTGTTTTATAAGGGTGAGCATAGGAATGGTGTAAATGACATATAGAGGATCTATTTGAAGGATGAATTCTAAATGCCACTTCAGAAGAAAATATAAACTATTTCACAAACTATATCAGAGCACTTTGACAGTGACTTTTGAGATAAATCCTTGTTTAACCAAACATGAAGACATACATTCAAAGCATGGAAATGAAAAGAGACAAAACTTACAACATAAGAAGTTACATCACCATCACGCACTGACACATGAATCCCTATAAAGTCACACCTCAGTCTTTTTCATTCATTGGAAAATATCATAAAAATACAATGCACACATTGCTTCTTCTCCTAACCTTGACCGGTCATTTCTTCATCAAAATTACATTATAAATAGATAAAAACAATCAGTTCCCACCTCTAGGAACCGAATCCCCTTAAAGAATTTTGTTTCTTCCTACTGTAGCGAATATAGAACTTCTTTTCTAAAAACTAGGAACTACTTTAACTAAGGCTTTTTGAAATAAATTTACATTAAATACCAAGCCTAAATCGAGTGTCAAATTATATAGACATCTCAAAACATTAACCATGACCATAAAAAATTAATTACATAAATTTTATACATGAATTCCATGGTCAAAGGGTTGACTGTGTGAAAGCATAACATTGGCGTTGCACTACCTCCTAGTCCAGAAAAAACGCAACACAAAAGCGCAAAAAATTTCATTTGCATGGGTTTGACCAAGTGTTGAAATATTTGACCAAGAAAAAATAATTTTTAGATGATTTTTACAACCTCATGAACCCTATTTTAAACTCAACTTATGAAAATAAGTGCAAAGTCATTGATTTTATTCATATCTTATATTCTTTGATAGTAGCGTGGCAGAAAAGCGCAGGGGTGAAGGAATATATGTGAAACTGACTAGCTGAGTGCCCCCTTGAACATTTTGAGGTATTAAACACAAAATTAACAATAAAACAAACTTCTAGAACCTGGAGGTCGTCAAGGTGCAAGAAACAATAACAACAGTGAAAGCGTAGTACAAAGGAGAAGCGCAACAACAACTTGTGGTCATAATGATATGACGAAGTATTTGATGTGACTTTGCAATTGACTTGAAAAGACACCACTAACTTGTCCCAATGAAGAGAAAACAAAGACCGACTACTATCTTTAGTCATGGTTTGGATAACACATTACCCTAGAGTTATTAAAAATAGACCTTTGAAGACTTTGACAACTTGATTTTTATTTACCAATCAAACTTTAGTATATCCTATTGACAGTAAGACTTGATCTCAATGAGATCATAGAAGCACTTTAAAAATTGACTAAAATAATAAAAAAGACTAAGTTTGGCTTTGACTAATATAACATAGGAAACTAACATGCATGACTCGGTCAACCCATAAAGCATTTACCAAAGTGGAGTGTTAGTTCCTTTGTTAAGAGAATATGGTATTTTTGATGATACAAATGAGGTTCTTATTTGTGGACTCAACAAGACCATTCCCCCGTAGACAATAATTAGTTGATTGCTTCAATAAAATTCCATTTTGTAATGCAAAATCATAGAGTTTTAGCGATGAGAAATATTTTTAATTATAGAAAACAAGTGAAGTAGGAATGCCAAACTTGGAAATGATATTATGCTGAAGGAAATTGACGAATTCCAGATCATTCACTTGTTTAAGAAATTTTTTTTCTGCCAACTACATAAAGTAGTATGTGGTAGTGAGAATATAATGGTGTTTCTTTGATGAATGTGGAAATATTTCTCCAATGACATCCAAGCCCCACTGTTGAATGGGTTCTTCCACTGCGATAGGATGTAATGGGGTGGATGAATTCTTGTTTCGGTCAGCACACCTTTGACAGACCAAACAATTGCAGGTGTAAGCGTGAGCATCTTTGAACAATGTGGGCTAATAGAAACTGACCCACATTATTTTATGTGCAGTTGTGTCGTCCACAAAATTTCCCCTAGTTGGCCCATCGTGGAGGTCACAAAATACTTTCTCTAAATCGTGTGCTTCCAAACACGTGAGAAATACCCCATTATGATGCTTTCTAAAAAGAACCCCATGCAAGAATTGATAAGATAATGCTTTGAGTCTAAGTGCCATCTTTTGTCGTATAGATAAATAGAAGGGCACAATGGCATGCTCAAGGTATTGGTGCACATCTGTGTACCAAGAGTATGTGATCATAGTGGGATAAGTTTTGTCTACATTGTACATTTCGATTTCTTGTTCCCATCCAAAGGGATCTGCTTCTTATTTTGCATCCACTACTTCTTCTGCTAGTTGACATAGACCATGGTCCTTGATTGTGTGAATTTGTTTGAACTCTAAATCATACTCATGTAAGCAAATCATCCATTTTTCTCTTCTTTCACCCAGCTCTTGTTGAATAAACAATGATTTGACCACTGGGTGCAGAACAAAGATGATATAATGTTGTTTCAAAAGATAGGGGCGAAAGTGCTTCACCACCTTGTATATGGTGTAAGCTTGTTTATTAATGGCATGATAGTTTATTTCAAGTCCCTGAAGACTATCACTCATGAAATATATTGGTTGCTCACTGTTCTGATCATCCTTTTGCATAAGCACAACGTGAGAGAGGTGTCATAAGCAAAGGTGTAGAGAATAAAATGTTTGCTGAAATTTGGGTTGTATAGAGCAGGTGCTTCTGTGATAGCTTGCTTGATATGGGAAAAGATGTCCTTTTCCCTTTTATCCCATCTATAAATTGCATCCTTTGTTACCATCCTCTATATTGGCTTGAAAATCTGAGTGTAATCGGAGATAAAATTATAGAGGAAATTGATTTTCCCCAAGAAGGTCTGCATAGATTTCTTATTCATGTGGGAAGGGAATCTACATAATTTCTTTGACCTTCTCTAGGTCTACTTTAATCCCACTTTTGGCAATGATATGGTCAAAGAGATTACCCTCGGATGTTGTGAAAATACTCTTTTTGGGATTAAGGGATATCCCATACCTACAACATCGCTCGAAAATTTTCCGCAAATGGAATATGTGGTTGGATCTCTTAGAAAAAATTGTGACACCATTGAGGTAGAGCACCATGCTTTGTCCAATCAATTCATGAAATGCGATGTCCATGGCACGTTGAAATTTTGCACTGAACCAATCAACCCAAATGGAATTATCTTGAATGTGAACGTACCCCACTTAGTGCAGAATGTTGTTTTGAGTCTGTCAGGCTCTGAGACTAGAACTTGATTGTATCTCGAATACCCATCCAATAAAGAAAAATATTTGATCTCGATATTGTGTGTAGTATTTGTTCCATAAAAAGCATGGGGTAGTTGTCTTTGTCCAAGGCTTGGTTCACATTTTGAAAATCAACAGACAAGAATATTTCCTCGGACTTCTTCATTACCGAGATCAAGTTCGATACCCAGGTAGAATGTCATACTTTATATATGATTCGAGCATCCAAACATTTCCTTAACTCCTTTTGAATGAGAGGCTCAAGCTTCGAATGTACCTTTCACAACTTTTTTTGGAATAGCTTGGCCCCCCCTTTGATTGGGATTACATGCTAGATAATTTTCATTTCATAAGTTTTGAGCTTGTCATACATCCACACGAATACATCTTGATACTACTTGAATAAGCGGATAAAATCTTGTCTCTCTTGTGGTGTACAAAAAGTACCAAGATTAACGAATTTCATATCTTTTTTTGTTCCCAAATTTATCTGCTCATGTGAAAACATTGAGCTATGGGTCTCTAAACTGACTAGCCCTCGGAAGCGATTATGCAAGTCATACAATTTTTCTAATGATACCATGCCTTTCGGCATGAGGTTTTATTTGCTTGTGTTAGCTGCATCCTGCAATGCCTTCTTATGCTCATCTTCGTCAATCGCTGCATATTTGAATACATCAGTGTTCACCATAAAGTGTAGTATCTTTTTAGTCATCATTGAAAACACGTAAATTAGTAATATTATCAAGTATGGATGGCTTATAAAGCATTTCTACATAAAAATTGTCCCTAAGCAGTGATAACCTAGCAACAACATTTGCTAATTCATTCGCGGCTGCGTTGCACATTCTAAGAACAAAGATAATATTAAAAGCTTGGAAATGCGAAATCAAACATCATGCTTCTTGTTGGTAACTTCTAAGATGATGTGACACAAAATGTATGGTATTATGCATCTTTCATACAATAATTTCTAAGTCACCTATTTCTTTGAGAACTGCAACGTTGAGGTCGATGAATCTTTACAAACCCAAGATGAGTGCTTCATATTCTGTATTGTTGTTCGTGAACTCGAATTCCATGCGACTAGAGATCAAATGTTTTCTTTGTCATGGATGTATTAAAACATAATCAACTGTAGAGCCCTACTACATTTTGGAACCATCAAAATACAAAGTCCACATATCATATGTACAAGGGCTACATACTACACAGTTACTATTATTATTATTATTAATACTAACTGTATAAATATCATTTTCACTAGTTGGACTAGGAAGGAGCTACAATTGTGTATCTGGTGGGATTGGGGATGGTTGAGCAAGATAACACCCCAATTCAGTTTCCAAAAAATAGTTTCCAAAGATAATATCCGTGAAATCCATTGGCTCATTCTCGCCCTCTAAGGGAGTTTCCGTGTGTTTAATGTACCATTCTGAGTTCACTCAGGTCTAAATATTTATTCCCTTATATGAAAGCCACAAATGTGACCATTCTGCCGCAAAGTACCCCTGTAACTTGTTGGACCAAACTCTGCTCAATAATACACCATATGCTTCTAGAATGTCCACAATTACTATGTGTATACATTGGTGAACTCAATAATGAGATGAAAAATCAATAAGAACATTTTTTACTTAACCGATTGCATGGACAAGGGTCATGTCCAATTGAATGATTTGTGCATCCATTTTATCCCATTTTGTGTTGATTTTATTTGTGATAGATAGTGGCATTAAGTTTACCTATGCACCAGAATCAACTAAGCAATTGTGTACATTATAATTGAAAATTTCAAATGTCAACAGAAACAGAGGGAAAAGTGTGTTTACATCGAATTTTAAAGCATTAAGTACAAACTTGAGGGAACTAGATGAGTTACCATATTCGGCTCCCTTTTGTTAAGAAGCATCATTACCTGAGATATATTGTATGATTGCTTGTAGGAGCATGTCCCTCTGGCTCATGATCTTTGTTAATTCAAATAACGACATATTCGCACAAGCCTTATTCATTTCATCAACTATGTTGTAATCTAGTGAGGGAGAGATTGCCAAAATGTCTGGGGGAGTTGGTTTGTCCACTACTTCTAGAGTGATGGGCTTACTTTTGATGCTTGTGGAAGTACTTTTCACTGTAAATTCATTCAAAAACTTGTTGTGAGTGTTTTGCGATGAGTCGAAGGGAAGAATGAGCTTCCTCAACAAATATTCCTTTGATTCCTGCTTCATCAACTCTCGTGTGGGAGCCGACCCCTGGGTTCTTAAGTTATATAGAGTGGTCTACTTCTGGGTCGGGTCATTAATCAGTGGTTTCTTTTTGGCATTTATCTTTCCAAATGTGAGTACGCAATTGAATGTGTTCACTTCATGTCCCGTGCTTGGAGTCTCTTAGGTCGCAACAATTTCTTGCTTTTCTTCTGCAAGTTAATTTTTCTTGTTGGTAAGCACCGTGTCAATAAAATGCATAGCCAGAGCGTTCATGTTGTGGTTCCGTTGTGGGAATGTTTTTTTTATTGGCATTCTAGATTAAATGAATAGTATTGATCCCTGCCAATACTCTCAATATTCAACACAATGTTCAATCTTTGCGCAAACTTGGCCCGTTGGTTGTTGTTGTTTTCGTAGTTTGAAGTCCTTCTTGGAAAGTTGAACTTGGGAGGCCTGTTATTCATGATGGTATCACTTCATATTTGTTTCAATTCTACCAACTCATTGAACAAATACTTGATAGTGTGGGTCGATCTCTCAAGATCAATTTCTTCTTTTTCGTTGGCCTTACTTATGGAGGCCTGCGACTTTTTTCCTGTGTCTTTGGATTCCTTTGTTAATTCATCATCTTCGATGACTCTAATCGCATGGAGGTCCTTCTCAATTATAATTGCCTCTTCAAAAGTTTCATCCAAAGTTGGTTTCCCAGTTCTTTTCATAAATTGCACAATGCTTGTTGGTAAGGCATATGTGAAATAGTCAATAGTGATGGAGTCATGAGGTTTCATGTCTTCTGGAAATATATCCAAGATACCGTTAAACCTCTAATTGAAATATTTCACCTTTTATTTTTTCTCCATCTTGAGATTTCCCAGTGCTTTCAAAAGCATGGCGGGAGTTTTATCATCAGTAAATTTTTCAAGAAATAATTTCTTAAAACCCCTCCAATTCTGGATCGAGTTCAGAGGAAGGCTATGATACCATATAACTACTTTGTCATCTAAGGTACGTAGAAACAGTCTACATGCAACATCATCATAACATACCTCAAGTGTTTTCATATGTAGGTAGAAGTTGTCTAGATTGTGCTCCACTTTAATTTCTTTGTCAGGGTCATATTTTGTTAATAGCTTCTTTGGGTGCCTTGCCATTTTGTGCAATACACCTGGCAGTGCAAGTGGGCCCTAAGTTATCCAGTCCAGATCTTGTTCTGCCATGTCTTCATCGTTGTTTTTCCCTTCGTTGTTAGAATCTAATTGGTTTTATTCTAATTCTTCACTGCTTAACCCGCTGCAAGTATCATACGAGAGCACTACGTTATCACCATCACCATCATTGAAGGTTGGAGGTTGTTCTAGTTTTTTTCTACATTTTGTTCATAATCTGGTAACTCTTTAAGGGTGGCGAGAATCAATTATTCAATTATTGAGACCACTATCCTAGTGGGGGTGGTTTGGTTCTTCTTTAAAAAATATGGAAGAGTATATACTCCCGGTATCAATTCGGTAGCTCTTGCAAACTTTCGAGTGATGGGGCAGATGACCCGAATTTGGTCATAAGAGACTTCATAAGATTGTACAATCTTGGGTTGAGAAGAATTACCAACTTCATGAATTTGCGTAGGGGATTTGCTGGGAATGTTATTTCCTTGACAAGAGGAAGTAAGATTTGGGTTGGTGACATTATCAACCATAAAAATTTGGCAGCCCTCCTTCTAGTGCCAAAAAAGTTGACAGTAATGGACCTGCCAACATTCAAGGGGTCTCTGTGATATGTGGTCCCAATTAGACCTCACACCATTTGGGATAGGAGCCCCATATGGAATATGGCCCGGTTCCCAATTATCTTAAATATATGCCTTGGCTTTAACTGTCAGTAAGAGAGAGGAGTGCCAATGTGCCTTCAAAAAGAAAGGGGGTGTGCTTGGTGAGTGTTTGATCATATGTGTGTCAAAGTTATTTCACTATGGAGGGGAGGAGAAGTGATCCTATAAGAGAGAGGTAGTAGTACCACCCTAGTAGAGACACGCATAAACAAGAAGGATCTGTACAACATTAAGTGAAATAGTCCACATAGATGCGATGGTCATTGCAACCAACGTAACGAGGAAGATCTATCCAATATCAGGCGGAATTTTCCGCGAGGATGTGACAACAATAATAGAAATTACAACACATTCTCAATAGAATAGTCTTACAAACATCCATAATACAATAGTCTTAAAACATCCATAATCCATGGATGAAGAACTTGCTATCCCATAGGGCTTCTTATATTAAGTAAAATTTCCAAGACACATGTTTACAATGAACATCACTAGCTCCAATAGTGGAGCGTTGGAGCCACTCCTTGCTCCTCAAAAGAACTAGCTTATCTCTGTAATGCCTTGTGGGAGGAGCCAAGGTGAAAAGTCCTTTTCTCTTACAATGAGGGTGTATATATAACAATAAGGAAGTGATGCTTCACCTTCCTCGTGAGTCCTCATCTACCCTCATGATTGTTTGACTTCCTATGTCTTTTCAACTTTACAGGACTCTTCATATTCCATACATGGGCTTTGGACAAATACATTTTTGAAACATAATTTACATCATTAACCATAATGGTGTGGCATGTGTCAAATCATGACATGACACTACTGCCATAGATTTCTTGACTATATGGAAGTGTCAAGCCACTGCTACTACTATGTTCTGTAGGTCTACCTAAGAATACTTTTATTTTCACCTCTACATGGCTTGGTGGTAAGGGATCTTCAATGATCTCAAGTCTTGAATGGTGATCGCAAATTGGTGTCCCTTTTCTTTCTCTTGATTGATCAACTTGTGTACTTAGCTACAAGAATGTCTTTTAGCATGTTGCACTCCTTCATCTCCTTCTTCATCATTTCTCCATGGCATAATAAGGTACATGTTTATGCAATTCACTCATGATGAGAATACATAAGTCTGAAAACCCTCTAGTCTAACATTGTGCACATTGATCCATTGAATGAGACTGAATCGAATGGAAAGTTGGGAAAAATTCTTAGTGACTGCATAGTTACGCAATTAAAGTGTTCAAGGGGAGCCCTGAGCCTTGAGACTGCACAATGCATAGTTCATGTTGGGTTGAGGGGAAATACTATGTAGTTCTAAAGGTCAGTGTGACGGGATGAGGGGATGAGCAAATGGTGAGCACACTGCACAGTTATGCGAGACAAGAGAGGCTAGGAAACTTCACATTTGTTTAGTTCAGGAGCTCAAGGATGAGCTTAAGGCTAGGTACTATGCAATTTGCAGTTGGGGCCAAGTTGGGAGAAGAAATTGAGCAATTCTGGGAGTCAAGGTTAGGTCTTGAGCACAAACATTGTGTGGTGTAGCAGTCCTAGGAGGTAGGAACTATGCATTGTGTATTTCCAAGAGGAAAGGTCATAGCTAGAGGACTAAAACTGCATAGTGCACAGTTCATGGAGGCTAGGTGAAGCCAAGTTGCTTGGTCGGGACTCTTTTAAGAAAATGACTAAGTGCGGGATCAGTGAGACTGATGTGAATAGTGATAAGGCTTCAATTATGATCACACACTTAAAATACTTGACGACACAACAACATAGATCATCCAGGAAACATGACAATGCATTTGCCTTTGTGTGACAACTTTACAACAATTGCAACACTTCAGATTAAATTTGTGATGACCGTGATGACAAGAATGCAGAAAAAGATCTAGAAAATAAAGAAAGTAGTGTGTTGGCATTATGCTACAAGTGTTGTCCTTGATGGAAACTCACTCACATGTCAGTTCAGTTTTGATGAAAGGAAACCCATTTAAATGTAACAGGGCATTGGTACAGAAGAACAAGAATATGGAACTAAATTCTACTAATCAGAATGAAGAAGTTGAAGGTAAAGGATGGTGAAAAGTAGTTTAAGATGTATACGTAGGTCCACTTACTCAAAATAGCGTATACATGTAGGTCCATAGAACAAAAATTGCATATACGTATACATGCACTCCTGCGAGAGGAAAAGCACGTGTAGGTTGGAAAATCAAGGAATTTCAATAGTAGAGAATACCATGGGTCAATATCATGGTATTAGCCCACAATATTGAGCGGAGTAACGACTATTTGATCCCTTCCGAAAATACCACAGGTTGTAGGTGGTTTTGGTCCGAGGTATTCAGAAAGGCCTAAGACTATATAAGGAGGAGAAGATCATAAGGCCAAAGTGTGCAAGTGAAAAGGGTTTCTAAGGAATACTTCTATTTGAAATATATTTTATGTTGCAGGGGCTATGTTGGTGATTTGATCTGAAATATTTTGTGCACTTTGAATTCAATGTTGGATCAAGATCATGAGACCTGAAATGACTTATCATTGAATGATCTGATATTGGTTGGGCTAGATCTAATTGTGTGCACCTGTTTTATTCTTTGAATGTCATGATCTGGGTTTGTCTGAAGTCCAGAATAGAAACAAAGTTACGAGTTAATATTTACAAATCTGTATGCTAGTTTTATTTGGTGAAGTTGTGTATACACGCCGGTTCGGCTCTTCCAAGTAGCATATGAAAATGAAAAAGCATGTTGTTCAAAGATGACTAATCTATTTGATTAGTACTATTGTTTTACTGTTGTTTGTTAATGAAGTATTCTTATATCTGAATGTAAAATTGAATCCATAATTAGTTTGATCTCTGATTGATTGATTGTATAAGTGAGAAGGGTGATCTCTGCTAGTGCCTGTGTAAGGCTCTGTAAATTGATAGTAGATGTTTAGTATATTGCTGGTTGGTACAGACTTGATTCAGAATTTTTATGTTTAAGTAGTTTTGAACGTATACACAGGTTTGATTAAAGGAAGTACCGTATACACGTAGGTTGGGTTCAATAAAGTAGCGTATACATTCTGATGCTTGATTTTTGAGGTTGCATCTGGTTCTGAATGATGATGCAGGTTTCAGGGTTCATAAAATTGTTATGGTGACAGTGACCTGATTGTTTAGATTACTGGTTGTTGGTTGATGCAGTTTGAGTTTCAAAGTTTCTAATGGGTCCAGTATGAAAATTTGATGAAACAAAGCCTTCATGTGTATTATTGTGTACCAGGAGCATCTAGTTTGAAAATTTATGAAATGTGATCCCTGGAGGAAGAGAGAAGGTCATAGCCTTCTGTAGGCTGGCGCCTATGTACTAGTAAACACATTGGCTAGTACAAGAGATAGGGGGTTGTAGCTCCCTTCTAGTAGAAGCTAGAAAATGAGAGAAGGTTGTAGCCTTCTGCAGGTGGGTGCCTGCATACTGGTATGAGTTTGCACTAGTACAAGATTGTAAACATATTTTCTTATTATTAAAAGAAGGCAGAGATGATAGCAGCAAGTGGTTTTCACCCACATTGGGTTTCCACCTTAAATCTTAGTGTTCATGTGTGTTGCTTATGTGTGATGGTTTATTCTATTTTTACTGCAATGTTTAATAAGTTTATGCAGATTTTATTCCGGATCCATCACATTCAATTTCTTTTTTGATCGATGTTTAATAAGTTACTGATGCACTGGTTATAGATCAACACATGATAAACTAACTAAATCACAAGTTCTCTGGGTATACGTTGGTTTCACTAATCACAGTAGCACGTACACACTAGTTCACTTCATAGAAGTAGCGTATATAAATATGTTTGGGAAATGAAAAATTATTGATCTGATAATACTGTTTCACCCCCTCATCTTAGTATTATTTCCAACAATTGGAATTAGAGTAGGTTCTTCAAAAGAAGCTTGATCTCTTGAAAGAAGATCTTTCAAGGTGAATAATCACAAAGGCATGGGATCCATTAGACTTAGTCTATTGGAAAATAAGAACCAGATCTTATCTAAAATCACTTGTAGCCGATGTTTGGGAAATTATGGAAGGAGTATATCAATTTACAATAGCAATTCCTACAGACTCTATAGGTAAGAAGTTATATGAAACCAATGCCAAAGATGTCAATATATTATTGGGAAATCTGTCATAATCAAAATTTTTGAAAGTCATGTAGCTCAAGACAGCCAAAGAGATATGGGACAAAATAGTTCATAGTTACAAAGGAGACTCTCATGTAAAATGTGCTAAGCTTCAAACTCTCAGAATTCAATATGAAAATCTTATGATGCATAGTGATGAGAGTGTTGCTAGTTACGTTTTACATATAGATGAGATTGTTAATTGTATGAAGAATCTGGGTGAAGAGATAAAGGAAGCTACTTTAGTTGAGAAATTTTTGAGATCTTTGTCTTCTAAATTTGAGTCAAAAGTGTCTATCATAGAAGTAAAACATGATCTTCAAACTATTACTGTGAGTCAACTCCATGGAATCCTAATTGCCTTTGAAATGAGAAAAGGATGTCCATAAGATATGAGAGAAGCCACTTTTAAAGCGTCAGCAAAGGGAAAAGAAAAGGAAGATCACAATGAATCAAAACACATTTCAGAAGAAGAAGATGAGGTAAATTTCGTCAAGAAGCTTCAAAGAGGTTCCGGAAGATTCAGAGGTAAGCTACCTTTAAAATGCTTTGCTTGTGGTAGAGTCAACCACTATGCTACCAAATGTTCTCATAAAGATAAATATGAAAAAGGAAAAGAATATGCAAAAGGAAATAGTAAACAGGTTGTGAATAAAAGGAGTTACTATACGCATGAAGATAGTGATGGCTTATCCAATAGTGATGAAGATGAAACTAACCAATATTATAGACTACTCATGGCTTATGACAATGATGATTTTTTGGATGCCTTAGAAGAGGAAGACTTTCTTGAAGAAATTACTAAACTCAAAATCTGTTTAGAAGAAAAGAATATGATCATCGATACGTTGACACACCAACTCACTAAAAGAGAAAAATACAATGAAAATCTAGAATGTGAAATTGTGGGTATAAGAAAAGAACTTGAGAAAACAAAATATATTAATCTTAGATTTGCTAAAGGATCTGAAACTTTAAATGGAATCATCAAATTTCAGTGTTCTCCTTTGATAAAGACAGGTCTTGGATATGTGGAGTATCAAAGAAGGTATGTTTCGATGGTTATTTTAGTATCTTTTCATTAGAACTTAAAAGCCTTTTGCATTAGAAACTTAGATAGTAATGAGGATTTATAACGAAACATGTGAGATTGATAGGAAACACTGATAATTGTCATTCCTATGTGCAGGAGGGAGGAAAAACGGAAAGTGGCCATCCCAACGGAAAAGAAAAAGATGAGCTAACTGTTGTCCCTTTGACGGGAGACCGCAAACAAACCAGATCAAAACGGATCAACCCAGGAAAGGAAGCGGAGATACCAGCTCGGAGCAGAAAAGGAAAGAAGTGAATCAGGATTAACGATTCTACGAATCCGCTATTTTATCTATTTTCTGTATCTAGATATCTCCATCATCATCCTTATATAAGGGATAGCGTTGTTGGCTAGAAAAAATAACTTTTATGTAATTTCTTTTAAGAAAGATCAAGACTATGATCTCTATGTTCTGTTGAAGACTTGGGTTACTGTAATTCTACTTCATGCATTAATACAGACTTGTTTACTTTTTTATCTTTGAGCCTGGATCAACCTTAAGCGGTGTACCCCTGGAGGCTAAGGGCCCGGCCCTGGAGGACGCTTTCTCTTTTACTATTACGCGTGGTTTCTGTGTGGTTTGTTCATAGACGTGATCTGGTAATCTGTTATGTTTTAAGAACGTTATATTACATGCTCTGTTATGTTTAAATCGTTTAATGTTCCTGCAAACAAAAGTCTGATATTGACGCTGTATCATGTTACCAATCCTTTAAGTGTTGATTAATATCTACAGGATACTGTCACTCCATTTACAGAGTTTGATGCGATTGTGCTTTAGCATTACAACAGTTATCTTGAAAAGTCTGATTTCACATGATTATTGAATCCTTGAATGTTACTGTTTTCATATTGAGATGCAATCGTATGCTTTTATTTAGAGCAATGACAGAATTACTAAGCACGTTGTGTTTCTATGGTTTTAATATTATTTTATCGGTAGTGTTGTTCCATAGTATGTGCACATATTTTAAGAGCGAAGGATTGATGTTTTGATTGGAGTGATTAAATAGAGTTACAGCTTGACGAACTTGGTTACTGCTTATTTCAACTGCTGTTCCATTTTAATTGCTGTTCCATTTTAATTGATGTTCCATTTTAGTTGTTGTTCCATTTCATTTGCTGTTCCATTTCAATTGCTGTTCCATTTCAAGATTTCTGATTTGTTGTTTTATTTACTTGCCATTTCTTAAGGACAGTCTCAGGCTGTAGCGAGCATCAGCATCTGCTATCTAGCTCCCAGAACTCTGATCTTCTCCCATCAATTATGAAAGGGATGGGTCATTGCTACCGAACCCTTGGCTGATGTGCTGTTCTATTTTATTTCCATTTCCTTTATTTGTCGTTTAATTTCTATTCATTAAGGACAATCTCAGGCTGTAGTGAGCACCAACATCTGCTACCTGGCTCCCAGACCTCGGATCTGTTCTCATCTGTTACGAAAAGGATGGGTTATTGCTACCGAACCTTTGACTGATGCATTGCTTGGTGTGATTTAGTCTTTTGAAGTAGTTAAGTTGTAGACACGCATCTATTTACTTATGTAGTTTTTAAACAGTTGTACTACGAGCATTACTCTGACAAGTGCTAAGCCTCAAACTGAGACACTCTTTGAAATAGCAAGACGTTCCCGGATTGACATATTAATGTGAGGTAACTAGAGGTTAAAGAGACCATTTTTATAGCTCTACATTTTGGCGCCATTGCCGGGGAAAGAGTGTAGCCATTTGTTTTTTTCAGGGTAGTGTATGAACCTGCTAGGGAAGAATTGGGTTTTGAAAACGAAAGGTAAGAACCTACGTACGGAGCATGTAAAAGCCCTGCTCCTTTGCCCACTTTCCTGCAAATTTGCCGCTATCTACTTAAGAAGGATTTAGTAGTTAAATTGAGTGCATGACTAAGCAGAAAAAGCTGGAGAAAAATTCCAAACCTTTACCAAAGCCAGAAAAAGCTAAGGGGCCGGTGACCCTTGGTCGATCAACCTTCACAGACGAAATCTATAAGAAAGCTGAATCTCAGCCTTCAGTAGGACCCAGGAAAGTTATTTCCAAACAACCTACTAGTTCCCTTCAGGCCACAGGTTCACCATCTGTAGCCTTTGCTGAGGTGCATAGTCAAACTGATGAACAAGACTTTCAAGAAATAGAAAATTTTATTCCAGAACGATTGCAAGAAGGGAATTTCAGTAATCTTTGTGAAGGAGAAGGGGAGACTGGGGAGTCGAGGTCTCCTCCTAGGATAACTCAGCCATTGAATAGCCCAGACAAAGGGAGTGCGGTAAAAATTATTATTGAAGAAACCCAATCCCCTTAGACAGAAATCCCAGATAGAGGAAGTGCTATTAAAACTGTTCTTGTTAAAAACATTCCTCCTCAACCTAGGAATACCCTCTTAGATATTCCAGAAGGTTATTGGCATATATTTGACCCAATGGCTCAAAATCCACCAAACACCCAAACCTCTACATTACAATACCCCATAGTGGATTCCGCAACAAATGCCCCTATGAAAGCAATTCCCCTTCAACATATCCCTACATTTCACGGACTGACATCGGAGGACTCGGATGCATTTTTATTTGAATTTGATGTATTTTGTAGGGGATATGAGTACACCACTAACCCCCAGAAACTAAAATTGTTCCCCTCTACTCTAAAAGAGGCTGCTTTAAGATGGTTTATGGGATTAGGTGGTGGGGTTATAAATAACTGGGAACAAATGAAAGAATCATTTTTGAAAAAATATCAAGAATACTACAGGTCTAGAAAACTAAAAGATGAAATATTTCAGATGATAGCTAGACCAAACAAAAACATTAGAAGAATATGTGGAACGTTTCCAGTATAATCTACAAAGATCTCCCTATGCATCACTGCCTTTGCCTGATAACGTGTTGAAAACAACATTAATAAGGGGCATGAAAGAAAAAAGGATTGAAACATTAAACATTATGGGGAAAGGGGATATTTATTAGGAAAGTTTTGCTGACATAATTGATCTATGCATCAGGAGTTCGAGAGGCAGTACACGAATCAAACCAGCAGAACATGATCGGTTTGCAAGAGAAAACAAAATCCCATCAGAAGGAGTAACGCGTGTGGAAATTGGAAATTTATTTGAGAATTGTAAAACTGATATACTAGGAACATTGACTACACAATTGGACGTTTTGCAGGCCAAGTAGAAACAATGGAGGTAGAACAAAATTTGGCAATCTTCTGCCCCAGGTGCAGGAAGAAGCATAGCCATAAGGAGTGTCCACTAGATACATTCCAGACATGTGCCATTTGTACAAGGGATCACTCTACAGAAAGTTGTCCCTCATTACCTGGACTAAAAGCGGTATATAAGGAAGCATAAGAAGAACCAGAGGCAGTATATTTACTCAACTAGCGTCGTCAATGGCAGCCGCGACAAACTGGTATGTTTTCAGACCTAGCTTCTTCTTTTCAGTATCCGCAATAAAATAATCAACAGTATAATACATGGAAAAGTCAGTTTCAGCCCCCATTTCCAAATTGGTCATCACAGTCATATCCTTCTGCAAACCCGTGGCTAAATCAGGCAATCTAATCTGGTTGGTCGAATCCTCCTTATCCCCCACCATAATGGCAAAACAACCCATACCCACCAAAATGGACTCCCCCCACTTCACAAGGTTCAGTCTGGCAGACTAACTGGTAGAGACCAACACTGCAGCCAGTAGGAAATATTCCTTTCCCTCAACCTACACTGCTAGATTTACAAAAAAATCCCCAATCTAATCTGAGACCCAACTCCTAGCCCAGCCCAATCCCAATCCAAATAACATACCGGTCCAAGCTCTCCAAATTTTAGAAACACCAGAAGAAGGACCCGATCTGAGGGAGTGCAATGATCTTCAACTAAAATCTGGGCATATTATCCAAACAGAGGGAAATAAAATAGTTCAGATTGAAGATCAGTTACCTAGAGAACATTTGTCACAATAGGAGGATGTGAATAGACAACAAACTCATAATCAAGCAACCACATCCTCTCCCCCGTTCCCAGAACGTTTAGTCATATCTCGACCTATACAACAACCTAATTTTGACATTCTGGGAGAATTACAAAATTTTTACATAAAAATTCCATTCCTTTAGGCCATTCAAGACATCCCAATATACGCAAAAACTATTAACGAATTGTGCATAAAAAGACCGAGGAGGAATATAATAGATAATCCAAGAGTTCAAGTAGTTGGTACTTTATCTGACTTATTATCAGGAAAGGAAACACCTATTAAGTATGAAGACCCAGGAAACCCAATAGTATCTGTTCAAATTTATGGTCAAACCCTAACCAATGCCTTAGTTGATCTTGGAGCTGCAATCAATATATTGACAACCGCTACTTGCCAAAAGCTAGGCATTGCATCTGCAAAACCCACCTCCACTCTGCTGGAATGGGCTGATCGGTCTGTGGTTAGGCCGGAAGGCATACTACATGATGTCATGGTCTTGGTTGACTCCTGGGAATACCCAACTGAATTTTTGATAATAAACCCTAAGACCCGACTTGATGGACATCCACTGATCTTAGGAAGACCTTGGCTCGCTACCGCTGATGCCTATATCGGCTGTCGGCAAGGGAACATGATCATAACCAAGGGGGCGGATTTCAAGAATTTAGTACTATATCCCCTAGCGTAGCCAAGCATCACAATAGTTAAAAATAATAGGCATCCTGTATCATATCTTACTGACAACATTAGATCTCCATTAACTATACAAGAAGCACTTGAGTTCAAAGACCAAACAGAAGATGATGCCATCAGTGGTTTCATTAGTCAAACTGAACTCATATCTCGTACCCAGTGTCATATGATAAAAGCATCATTTGATAACGAAGTAGAAGAGGAACCTCTGAAAGATACACATGATCACACAATCCCTGTCACTTCAGTTGCACATAGTAAAATTGTGGAAATTGAACCTGGAAAGACCTTAAACATTAACGCCGACCTTACACCTGAACAGGAAACAAAGCTCATCCATATCTTAAGGAAATATAAAGAAGAATTTGCATGGGATTACCCTGATATGAAAGGAATTGACCCTCAATTATATACACACCACATCTACATAGAAAAGGATGCAAGACTTGTTAGGCAGCCTAAGAGAAGACTAAATCCTCATCTAAAAGAAGTAGTAAAAGCTGAGCTTCAAAAACTTTTAGATGTTAACTTTATCTACCCTATCTCTGATAGTAAACGGTTCTCCCCGCTTGTGGTGGTGCCGAAAAAGAATGGAAAGTGGAGAATATGCGTAGATTAGAGGGAGCTAAATAAGGCAACGCAAAAAGATCACTTTCCCCTCCCATTCATCGATCAAGTATTGGAAACTTTGGCAGGGAAGAAATTCTTCTCTTTTCTCGATGGCTTCAGTGGGTATAACCAAATACAGATTGCCCCTGAAGATCAGGAAAAAACTACTTTTACTTGTCCTTGGGGAACATCCGCCTACCAAGTTTTACCTTTTGGCTTATGTAATGCCCCTGCCACATTCCAGAGGGCTATCCTTAGCATTTTTGCAGATCTAATAAATGAAGGATTGGAAGTATATATGGATGACTTTACTCCATACGGAGATGAGTTTGATCCAACATTGGAGACACTAGAAAAAGTCCTACAATGTTGCATAGCTACCAGGCTTTATTTAAGCCATGAAAAATGTTACATGATAATGACGGAAGGACTTATTTTAGGACACTATATTTCAGCAGCTGGCATTCAGGTAGACCCAGCCAAAATCCAAATAATTTTGCTTATTCCTACTCCTACTACTCAAACAGAGGTACGTAGCTTTCTTGGATTCTCTGGTTACTACAGAAGATTTATAGAACATCATTCACGTATTGCTGCACCATTGTATGCACTAACTAGTAATATTGATTTTCTTTGGACAGAAAAAAGTGAACGTGCCTTCAACGATCTGAAGAAGCTCGTATCTACAGCCCCAGTCCTTCGGGGACCGAATTTGGATTTTCCATTCCAGATATCATCTGATGCCTCAGACACAACCATTGGAGTGGTCCTTGGACATGAGGAGGATAGAAAACCATATGCAATTTATTATATTAGCAAAAATCTATCCCTTGCTGAATTAAATTATACTGTCACTGAAAAAGAATTTCTAGCTGTTATACATGCTGTCAATAAATTCAGACATTACATTACTGGATATCATGTTATCTTGTACACAGATCATTCTGCTATAAAATATTTAGCAAATAAGCCTATCACAAATGGCAGAATAATTAGATGGCTGATTTTATTGCAGGAATTTGATATTACAATCAAGGATCGACTCGGGAAAGAAAACCTGGTAGCTGATTTCTTCTCAAGAATGCCAAAACCAATCGATGCAACAGCAGTTGAAGATCAATTTCCATATGAGCATCTCTTTGCAGTACGTAAGTTACCAAAGCATCTAACCCCTAATGAGCGAAAACAGATTGTTCAGCGAAGTACCAGATTTTCCTGGATTGGGGGCTATTTGTTTCACATAGGGGCAGACATGCAAATCAGGAGATGCATTCGAAAAGACAAAATTTTTGATATATTGAAAGCATGCCATGACCAACCATGTGACAGACATTTCGCTGATCGCAAGACTGCACATAAAGTATTACACACAGGGTATTATTGGCCCACAATTTTCAAAGATGCAAAGAAATTTGTCCAAGCATGTGACAGTTGCCAGAGAGCGGGACGCCCTAGTCAGTCGGATGAGATGCCTTTGAAACCATAGTTAGTCATCGAACCATTTGAGCGTTGGGCTCTTGATTTCGTGGGACCAATCAATCCACCATCAAACTAGAAAGATACATTTTGGTGGCAACAGAATACGTCACCAAGTGGGTTGAAGCAGAGGCCTTGCCTAGAGCTACAGAAGAATCTGTTATATAGTTCTTGCTCCATCTATTTGTACGCTTTGGCCTCCCTAGAGAGATAATTACAGATGGAGGGCCACAGTTTGCTGGGAACAGAATAACGGAAACACTCAACAATTATCATGTTCAACATAAAATTACCACCTCATATCACCCACAGGCAAATGGGTAAGTAGAAAGCAACAACAAGATAAGAGAAACAATTCTAACAAAAACAGTTGCATCACATAGACGCGATTGGTCTGCCAGACTACCTGAAGCACAGTGGGCTTATAGAAAAACATGGAGAAGCACCATTGGTCACTCACCTTACCAGCTAATGTTCGGAAAACAACCTATTTTTCCTATAGAATTTGAAGTCCAGACATTACAAACGGCATAAGAAGTTGGTCTAGACTTAACTGAGGCACAGACTAATCGACTACAACAGATCAATGAGTTGGATGAAATTAGGCTCTCTGCACTTCAACACACTGCCCTGATATAGCAGCAGAGAGCTAAATGGCATGATGCTCTCATTAAAAATAGAGTCTTCCATGAAGGAGACTGGGCTCTTTTATATGACTCTAGGTTTCAGGACTTCCCCGGGAAACTCCAGACTCGTTGGCTGAGACCATATGAAATTCAGAAAGTACATGACAATGGTACCCTTACCCTGATTACTATTGATGGTTCTAGATATACCTTTAAGGCAAATGGCCATCGAGTCCGTCTTTATTGCAAACCACTTACTTGGGAGTCCTTCTGCCAACAACTACGCCAAGATTCAGATATGGAGATCTTAGGGGAGGAAGACAACTCTTCCTCACCTGTAACTCACTAAGAAATTTATTTTTCCTTACAATTTGTATATAACGTCTTGAATTATTTTGTACATATCTTTGCAACACGTTTTGTTATTTCTGCTGTTCCTTTTTTCCAAAAGGAACAACACTTTTGATTTTTGTTGTTCCTTTTCTAAAAGGGACAACACTTTTGATTTTTGTTGTTCCTTTTCCAAAAGGAACAACACTTTTGATTTTTGCTGTTCCTTTTCCAAAAGGAACAACACTTTTTATTTTTGTTGTTCCTTTCCCAAAAGGGACAACATTTGTGATTTTTGCTGTTCCTTTTCCAAAAGGAACAACACTTTTGATTTTTGTTGTTCCTTTTCCAAAAGGAACAACGCTTTTGATTTTTGCTGTTTCTTTTCCAAAAGGGACAACATTTGTGATTTTTGCTGTTCCTTTTCCAAAAGGGACAACATTTGTGATTTTTGTTGTTCCTTTTCCAAAAGGGACAACATTTGTGATTTTTGCTGTTCCTTTTCCAAAGGGACAACATTTGTGATTTTTGCTGTTCCTTTTCCAAAAGGAACAACACATGTGATTTTTTCTATTCCTTTTCCAAAAGGAACAACACTTGTGATTTTTGCTGTTCCTTTTCCAAAAGGAACAACACTTGTGTGTTTTTGCTGTTTCCGAAAGGAATAACACTTTTTGATTTCTACCAGTCCTTTTTCAAAGGAACGACACTTGTTTGATTTTGCTGCTCCTTTTCAAAAGGAATAGCACTATTGATTTCTACTGTTCCTTTCTCCAAACGAATAGCATTTGTGAACTGTTGTTGTGCCCTTCCTCGAAAGGAACACTACTCATATGATTTTGAAACAACTTGTTCCTTCTATTCTAAATTAAGGATGATTATTGCTAATGTTCTTTCAAGTTCTTTTGAATACGGCTATGCACTTATGTGATGGGAACAAGAACATAGCATACGAAAATCAGTAAATCATAAATCGCTATCTTTATAAGAAACTGCCCTGAATTGGTGAAAGGACGTAGGGAAAGACATGCTTATTCATCACCTTTTGCTGCCATTGTTCTACTAACTCCGTTCTGATTGGTTATCTGTATCATGATGGTTCTTTTTTTTTTTTTTCCTCTTTGATTATCATTCGGCAATAAGACCAAAGGATCTATACCTTTCTATTGGGATATTAAGACTTCTTCCACCATTCCTACTCTTAAGGAGTGTTGAACCACCCTTTGTGCATAAACAAGAAAGGTTCTTTATTCAAAACAAGAAGAAGAAAAAAAAGAAGGAAGCAAAACATGGTTTCTAAAAATTGTCAAATTGCAGGATAGGAAGTCTCATTATGAGCTAGCCTACCATGATCATCAGGATGGAAGCGAAGTGGCATTCCCACTATGGCCACCACACCTGGGAAATGGTCCAAGTGGTATATCAAACAAATAATCCTTGGAACAAGAGGTCTCATCACGAGCCGGCCTGTCCACTATTCGCTCCTCCCTCGTGAATGGCATTATGACTAACTGGTCACCAAGCCAACATAGTGGCCTACATTTTGACATTACACAACGCTTCCTGGCATACACAAAGGACTATGGTTCCAGGGGTGAAACAAACAACTCTGCCAAGTTTATGGACACTTGTCGGCAGCAGAGCACTGTTAATGGTATTGAAGTCGTATTTTTACACCAATAGGTAAGAAGATTGCATCCTCTTGTTTCTTATGCTGTGATAATTAATTATATAATATTACCCAACCATATAGCGCATGACTATATATTATCGCCAATCATTACGAAGATAGTGACAGTGACTGCATGAGACTCTCTATTTATGGAAAATGTCTTATCCTCGAACTTCCATCAAATCACCGCAGTCCCTTACGTATTAAAGCGATGTAACTTTATACCTCGATTTTAGTAATAGGTTGTTTTTGTAAGCATGGCATATTGCCATACGTTGTTCCATAAAGACCTCGCGGCAGAACAGACACTGCTCCTTTATTTGACGGCTGGGATAGGCTATCACATTGCCGGGGGGGGGGGGGGGGGGGAGGTAACCTCATCATTCCCCAGAGCACGTGTCAGTCCGTTATTTGAGAAAATGTGTACTCGGGCACAACACAGCTCAACGGTATTATCTTTTTCTATTTTTGTTTTCTTATGCATGAGCTGCTGCTCGAAGCCATTTCCACAGCATACGCCGTAGCATTAGAAGTTGAACGAGTAATACGCCACCAGCTTCTCTGCGTTTCAACAAACAACTGTCATTCCTTTGAGAATTTGTAGTGAAACTATGGGAGGAAGGTCAGTTTGCCGATAACCGCAAGTATTAACTATTTCGGCTGTAGCTCGAAGAATCCTGAAGAAAGCAGGATGGTTGACCTATCTCAACCGCCTGAAGGAGTCCAATGAAACAGTAGCGATAGAATTTTTACAGAATTTATAGGAAGACTACTCCACAGTAAGAGGAAGGCGAATAGCAGTCACCGATGACATAATAGCAAGAGTCACAGGACTACCAGCCACTGGACCAATATGGACAATAAAGAAGGAAAGGCTGCAGAAGATTTTAGAAATCTTTCAAGACGAGGGCCAGAGTTTGACAATTTGAGGAAAGGGGGTGCTGCCAGCAACACTAGGAGAGCCATGGGCGGCATTGGCAAAAATCATCCAAAGCAACATCATCTGTGAAGGCAGAAAAGACGTGGTAAGACCACGACATATTAAACTCCTAGATGTCTTAAAACAGAAATGTTCTATGAATTTACCTGCATTGTTGAATTCACTATTGCATGACGTTGCACGAAGTATGAAAAGGGCAGAACAAGTAGAATCAATTGTTAGACACCACAGATTAATTCGGTTGATAGTTAATTATAGTCTCACCCAATAGCAGAGTAGCTGGGAAGAACTAATTTCCATCATCAATAGAGGGACGACCACATCCGGGCGCCTGAAAAAACGAAAACAAATTGATAGCACACCCCAACGTTCAGAAAAATGGAAGCATGACACTTGCATAGAAGAGAAACCTGAAAACTATCTGAAAAACGGAAACATGATGCTAGTACACCCGAACAACCAGAAAAACGTAGAAAACCGGCAAGGCTCGCATGGCTACAAGGAGGGCTGGAGAAGCCCCAGGAAGGCACGAGCCAAGCAATAGAAATCGAAGATGAACAGTCTGCAGAGACAGAAACGGAGGAAGAAAACGACGAGGAAGCAGAGCAGGCCGCAGAGACAGAAATGAAAAAAGAAACTGATGAGGAAGCAGAGCAGTCTACAGAGAAAGAAACAAAAGAAGAAGACGTCGAGGAAGAAGAGCAGTCTGCAGAGGCAGAAACAGAAGAAGAAGAAGAGGAGGTAGAGCAATCTGCAAGGAGAGAAGAAGAAAAGGATGAGTAGTCTAGAGAGGAAGGAGACGAGAAGAAAGAAGTTGAGCAGTCCGAGAAAGAGGAAGGAATGGAATAGCAGGAAGGGAGCCCATTACAAGACCCGTTAGGGGAAGATGAATTGGCCAACATTTTGGCCAATATGGGCGAATATTGCCAACCCTTGAGTCCATCAAACCTCCATGCCGTAGAGAAAACCCAGGAGAAAGATGCACCCGAGGAATTCCATTCAGAAGAGGCAGAAGTAGAAAATTTGTCTATTCATAATGAGAAGATATCAGAAAATGCTGAGCAGGAACAACCTGCTCCTAATCAGAAGGAACCAGAAGAAAGTCCGGAGGAAATAAGGGTAGAAGAAGAATTAGCCCAAGAAATAACAAAGCCAAGTAAGGTTCTTACCCCGGAACAGCCACCTCAAGAAGAAAATCAGGAAGCTAGCCACAGTCAAAACCGTAGCGAATAACCTGCTGTTCTTTCTAAGGAGATGATGGAAATAATGGAATTACGAAGGGAACAGTGGACATTGTTGAACATAATAGTCCAACTTCACCAGCAGATTAGGATTCTAAAGGTAAGGTAAAGGGTGAAAGGGACTTCAGGAAGGAAAGGTCTGACCACACCAGTAAGATCCCTTAAGGGAAAGAGGCGGAGGACTAGAATCCATCCCACTGCTCAAAACCCTCACAAAAGCCAAAATGATGTTCCAAATGAAGCTGAAAAACAAACTGCTATTCCAAATGAAGCTGAAGATCAAACTACTGTTCCATTCGAAAAGGAACAATAGTGGGCTGGGTTTCCTGTTAAAATTGAAAAAGATGATAAGATGGTTCAGACGGAGGCACCACCTTCGGGAGTAATAAGGGTTCTGAACTCAAAGAAATGCAATAAGAAATTTCAAGTAAAGCTCCCGGCCTCCACGGATGCATGGAAGAAGGATCCAAAAATGAGAACCTTTCACAAAAATTTGAAGCAGGCCCAGCAAGAAGCAGAAAATCTTAGGGAGCAAACAGTCCCCCGGGAAAAATACGAAGAACTACAGCATCAGCTAAGGAATGCCAACTTTTCTGAAAGCCAAGCTTTCGAAGGATGGCGAAGGGAACAAGAGAAAGTTTCCAAGGTAACCCGTAGATTAGATGTAGTTATTAAACAGATGGATACCTTGTGTTCTCTATACAATGACGTCTTATCATGTAGAGCCCCTGCCAAGAACTATGCCCTATTTCTAATGGAAAGGTACTTACAATTGAAAATAAAGGTTGTTAAAGCAGGTGCTCCTATACAAATTAACACTATAAATGATTTTATAAATTGCTGTAAACATTATGGGGTAAAAGTGCAAAGGTTATTGTGTGAATTTTACTTGCATAACCTTGTACTCGAACAAGAGACCGAGCTGAACCCTGACCCTTTTGTTGGGGACATTCAATTGCAAGCATTTATCTCATTTGCAGTCAATCAAATTAAATGGCTCAAAGCCTACAACACTTTCCAAAGACAAGAAAACGGATTAGATCTATGGGTAAGAGCTGAGCCTAGGGACCCAGAACAGTTATGGAGGAGACATAGAAATCTCATGAGGGCTCCAAGAGTGATTGAAGTATTAGGACCCATGCATGAAGCAATCATTCGGCAGTGGCTTGAATACTCTTCCTCTATTAAAGACCCTGCCATTGAAACAACTAAATTTTGATATTGAATATCTAATTCGAGCATCCAGCTCAGAGAACAATTTAAATATGAGAATTTTAAACTTGCTGCTAACCGATTCCCTCTCTATGGCGAAATTGTTTTGAGGGCAGGGCCATCCTGGTTAGGATATAGGTTCCGGAGTCCAATCATTTGGCATCCT
>APFE030833032.1:0-12710 GCA_000404065.3 Pinus taeda
TGGGTTGTAGCATAGATGGTACTATGTACAACAATACATAGAATACCCATATGACTACATATGTTACATGTTTGAAATATGATATGTATATCAGTGTGTATAATACACATTGTGTGGAGGTATGCATGAAGACATTAGGTAGATGTCTGGAAGGACAACCGACTGGGTGGTTTCACAAAAGTGGTTGAAGGATAGTTAACCATGGTTAAGTTTGGCACACATATGATTACAAAGAATATATATGATGAAAATATATGATGAATGTATATATTGTTATGTGAACTAATCTAGTATGACAGTGTAGGTATATTGATGTGGAAAATATGCTAATAGATGCTTTCTATGCTAGAAGTGAACATACATTCTTCAAACAAAATAAAGATGAGCAATAACTACTTTAGTAATATCAAGTAACAGATTATGATATCTATGATAGTTAAAATTCTACATTTATAAATTCTCACAAATGGTTTGAAAACAATGTTATAGGTAGCTATGAAAGGAGAACAGTCCTTGAGACCGATGTACATATGGAAGAGGAGTACTCTTTGTGACCAATGTAGCTATGGAAGAGGGGCACTCTTGGTGACTAATGTAGCTATGGAAGAGGATCACTCTTTGTGACCAATTTACATCAGAAGAATTGCATCGGATGGTAGAGCCATGAGAGCTTCTGGTTCAAAAACCAACTACCTGTGAACAAGCACATGATGCAGTGATAACCAAGGATAGTGTAAAATTTAAGGGGGGAGTATGTAACACCCCTCCCTTTTGTGCTAAATTATTGTAAAACTAAGCTGAGTTAAAGCGAGGTGTGATATCCTCTCTTGTGTGTTAAACGATCGTAAACCTGAGTTGGGGAAAGCTAGGTGTGATACCCTCCTTTATGGGCTAAACTATTATAAACCTAAGCTGAGGAAAGCTAGGTGATATGTAATATGAAAAACAAATGTGTTACAAAATAAATTGATAAAATAAATCGCTTGGAGGGTGGAGCACCAAGAGAGGGGAGATTCTTGCCAAATCCCATTGAGGAATGGGATAAAGATGAATCTTTCATGATAAAGCTTCTAGATGTGATTCTAGATAAGCTTGGATGGATTGGAGATCCATCCAATGGATAAGGGATAAAGATCCATTGGACATAAAATATTTTCAAGAGATAAAGGCAAGATTTTATGGGGACAAGCCTCGTGGGAGATAGAGATGAGATTTTATGAAAAATACCTAGTCAAATGGAAAGAATCCATAAAAGTGGGATGTTTCCAATGGAAACTAAATCATGAAATAGGGTGTTAAATACCCAATGCATTGACCAATGGAGGATAGTTGATCCTTGGCAGAAACCTCGGCTCCAGGGGAATCAAAGATGATTCATGGTTGGGTGGTGTGCTCCTCCGTCCAAGTAATATTTTATTTAGGTTCATGTGCGTGGACAGTTTTGTATATTGGCTCTCTTCCATCTGTGTTATAGATTCAGTTCTTTATGAATAGATTTACAAATGTCTCTCTTCATTCTGATCAATGGTTACTTGCATGGAAAACAATGTATATTCATGTCCTTTTTATGTTGTTAAATTGATAGTTCATATGTGTATATGTGGGGTTAAGGTGTAGGGAAGAGAAGAAATAATAAGTTACTTGAAATAACCATGTATAAGTTTACTTATCTATGTTATGTTTTTAAAATTTAGTTTACTTATGATCGATTCAACATATTGCCTTGTGTGTAGTAAAGGTGTTGGTACTAATTAATTATGTGACCATCTGATATTAAGGTGGATAATTTGAATCTAAACATTATCATTAATAGTTGAAATTGAGAAATTACATGTGACAATTAGAGATTATTTAAGATAATTAATAATAAGAGATAAATTGGTATTTGCATGGAATGATTGATATCCATTGCGGTACTGATGCATTTTGCCATAGGAATTGAATGATGATAATTGTACATGTATGTTAAAGGAGATCCTCATTATTTGTACTATGACAGTTGGGCAGTATATGTGTGATTAAGAAAACTCCTAGGTAATAATGCATTTAATCGTGTAAAATAATGGTTTCAGTTATCTATGTCATGCATGTCATCAGATGTCATCCATAGAACCTAGCGTAGTTAGTTATGTAGGGAAGTGTGAAATCATGAGGTATGGCCATGATAGTTATAGTAGAGTCCAATTACTACTAGGAGGATTAATAAAGGAATTTTTATAATTGCAAAATATGGTTAATTCGTCTTCATCTATTGAATCATGGTTATTAGAACTTGACACATAAGCTTGACAAATAGTCTTTAAAGACCATACCAAAACCACTTGGTAGTCAAATTGATAATGACTAGAGAGTGAGTTATATAATTACAAATGGTGACATAGAGTCAAGATAATGATACCCCTTGACAGTATTCCATCTTAACTATGAAATGGTGATTTTTTTTAAAGATTGGGAGCCTAGGAGCTATTTTCTAGGGTAGGCTAGGGAGTTTCGTTACATATTAAGAATATAAAGAGTACCAGACATTTAAAAGAATCTTTAAACTAAATAGACTTTTAAAAGAGGACTCTATCCTATAATGGTATGTGCAATGGAAGAGATAAGAACATGAACATGATATAATGCAATTGATTTTAGAAAACTTATAAATATCATGGGAACCTAAAATAACATTTGTCGACAATAACATTCCTAAACATCTTGTCAAGTATTACTCTTCTTATATATTTCTATATTTCCATATTCATTTAATTTATTAAACCTATAATTACTAAGGAATCTACTAAGCCAATATTTATTTACAAAATTAAAAGTGTCACTAAGAAAGCATGGAGATGGTTTTAGAAATATTTGTTTAAAACAAGCATCAAATGGAATTTTAACATTAATATCATTAGGAATCTGCAATAAATTCATGGATCAAAACTAACATCATCATGTAAAACAAGTAAAATATTTGATTTATGCTTATCTGAAGGTTATTATAATAAAGGGAAACCGCATGAATCTATTATGTCTAGATATGGATGTATCTCAATTTGCATTTCATGGGATTTAATGTTATCAATATTAGGATAATCATTAAGAGAATCATTAAAAGTAGCTTTTCCCTTCTACAAAACACAATAAAGATTTAAGTAATAAACAATATCCAATGGATATGGAAGAGTTTGATGACTTTACATGGGATTTAATGGTATCAATATTAACATAATCATCAAAAGTAACTTCGCCCTTCTACAAAGCACAATGAAGATTTAAATAATAAATATTACCCAATGGATATGGAAGAGCATATCATCTTGAAGTTCATCATCATAAACAAAGTTAAATGAAAATTCATAATTCTATTGATTTTCAACCATTTCTTTTTCGTAATTTAAACTAGTTATAATAAAACATTTAACATCAACATTAATGGAATAATTATTGTATAAATTCATATTGAAAAATAAATATGGATAAATAAATTAATGTTTTCAAGAATATAAAAGGTCATATGCTTCTATTTAGGTTAAATTATTTTCATCATCATGAAGAGAAACATTTTCTATGAGCTTACTTTGACTACAAGATAAAACTTTAGTTAAAATGTTTGGAACCAATTCTGTATTAACTTTTGAGGAAGAAGTATATTGACATGTGGACAATTCAATCTTTTGATTTATCTATTAGATTTATTTCTATCGAACTTCCTTCTGACCATAGACATTAAGAGCATTTTCCATGACATTTCCAAATTTCATATTTGACTTTCTAAAATCATATTCTAAACTTAGAAAATATGTAAGACATAAACTTAATGTGTCTAGTTGTGAAATAGTTTCAATTCCATCAATTGGTTCAATAGTATTAGAAATTGAAATTAGATTAATAATACAATATATGTCTTTTTTAACCTTTGCACCCTGAGAAAAATATATTCTATACTCATCTTCATTCATTTTATTAGGAGAATGAGCAAGACAAGAAAATCATTCTACCAAATCTTTCTCAAAAGGGTAGATACTCAGGTGCCTACGCATAGAATAAATGGGTACATTGGCTAATAAAGAGAATAATAAAAAATGGTGAGTATGCTTACTTGTTGTTTCTTCCTGCCTTCTTTACACCACTTAACACCAGATTAAATAAGTAATCTAAGAGAGTAAACTAAAATATATTGTCAACGTAATTGTGCATAAGGACCTAAGTGAATCCTAATAGGATGGATTTGACTTGGAATCTCTAACCAGGGACCCATTAACATGAAGGTATAAAGGTATCAATTGACCTCAAATAGATTTGGTTCTGGTGATTGAAACCTTACAACCTTACAAAAGTGAGTTTCAATGATTCAATGTATTAGGTGATGTAGTTTGTGAAGGTTTCACTGCTCCATTGAACTATGCAGATTATTGTGTTAAATCTAGAATAAAACTCATCAAAAAACTCATTTTCGATCATCCTAAGCTTATCAAATTCTAACAAAAATGCATCATAATTCTAATTATGATAGCAAGAACAAATATGAATGAGAACCACCATTCCAAATAATAGTCTGCCTTTAGATCCTGATCAATTAGGTTTTCCTTTGTTACAGGTAGAACACTATTCTAACACCTTTCCTCCCTACTAACACATTGTAGGATATTTCCGATTAACTAGGTATCAAGAAGTAATGTTATATATATAGACGTAAGTGCTTAAATTTTAAGGGAAATCACACAAAAAAATAGATGAGCTCTATAGATGTCTAAAAATAATGGTACATAAGAAAGAGTGGTAATCGTCCATCATCCTAATTCATCAACAATACCATTGCTATCAAAGAATTTTTTAAGAAGATGTTATATTCTCTATTGCTACAAACTATCTCTTGTGAATGCATTTTTTGGTTTATACTAAATTAGGTTTCCTTTGTTTCCTTATAATTTCATAAACATATTGTTGGTTTAACAATTAATATTGAACCAAAAGTACAACCCACTTCTTTATCCACCCACCATAACACTCATCCCACTCCTAACTGATGGAACTCAGCCCACTTGGCATTACTTTTGCGCTTTATGTTATGTCTGGATTGTTGACGTGGCGGTAGGATGTTGTTTTCCTGCGGTTCTATGGTTGGTGGTAGCTGGATATTGAATGCAATGGTTAATGTGGTAGTACCCTGCCTCGGTAAACTATTCAACCCTAGCTTAACGCGTCTTCTCGACTCTTCGGTGGTTATTGTTCTATTTGCTCTCATGGTTTGTGAGCTCTAAGTATGGAAAAATGATGGGTGCACTGTGCTATGGTTCCTTCAGCTCTGTAATGCAATTCGTGGGCAATTTACTGTGTTTGGACTGGTTCTAGTTGTTGGTTGAGACCTTCGCTGCGTGTTTGGTTACTTATCCGCCTGTTCGAAAACAATGCTGTTTGGCTATAGAGGTTTCTTGCCTGGTTTTTGTGCTCACTCTTCGGTAAGTCGCCCTGTTACTCTGTTGGCTATGTCTTCGGTAGAATACTGGTTGTCTCGCTTGCTTGTAATTTTCACTGTGACTGTGGTTGGTCATAAGTCGACTGTGGCTCGAATTCAATCTTCCTGTTCTGTCATGTAGCTTTTATTATTCAGTCTCTGTGTATGCTACTGGTTTTCTGGTTTATCATTCCAAGTTCGACTGCTGGTAATTTTTCTGGGTTCGTTCGCCTTCTTATGACGCTGCCTTGACTGTGGATACAAGCACAGGGTTATGTGGGAGGCACCTTCAGTTTTAACACAGGTAAAATTGTTGTTCCATGATTCAATTTCAGCTGCTCCTCATTTTGGGTCTAACCCCAAATTGCTCCTTTGCTCTTCAGTCGCTCAGTGGCATCCTCTGTTCCAAGTATGGCTTCTCCTCGCGTCCTCCAGGTAAGGGTTTGTTTTTGTTATCAGTTTTTTTTATGCTGCTTCTATAGGGTTTCGTCCCTCTGGACTTTCTCTGTGGCTCGAACTAATTTACTCTTGGTTCTTACAGGTCCTCACAGGTAACCTGGACGGCGTATTCCCCTGCACTCATTGATATTCGATTGCGTATGTTCTTGGTAGGCCTGAAACTTGTTCTGTTTTTGTAAATGATGGTCTCTGCTTGGAGGGTGGCCCGTCCGCTAGTCTATTGTCTGGGCACTGTATGGTTCTCTGTTTGCCGTTGTCGTTCTGGTTTGATTTTTATGTATAAAAGTATGGCTCCAACGTGACCCTGTTGCTAGTCTATTACAAACCCTAACTTAGGGTTTTTTGTTTGACCTGTATGGTTGTAATTTTTGGTTGTATTTACACTCGCCGTCACTATGTTGGTCTCTGTATATGTGAGGGAACGCGGCCCTATCGATTCTAGCTATGAATTGCTATTCTAGACAATGTAAATGAAATTCGTTTTGATGGAAGAAATGTATAGTAATTGTTACCTGTGATATCTTCGCTTGTGTTTCGGTTACGTTGTTGGGCATTCAAACTTGTTTGCTTGACTTTCATTTACGTTGATGCGTGTTGAACGTATTCGCGTATCCTTAGTTATGTTGTTGTGCGCTTGTATGTAAGCGTAACAGGTTGTCTTATGACTTGGAATTTGTTAAGATTCTCTCTGCTTGTCCGAAATTTAACTGTAACTTATGCTTGTACAGTAGCCATGACAGTATGCTAATTTATGATGATACAATGGTCTGTTAAGTGATGAAAATATGAATGAAAGATCAACAAATAATTATGTAGGCAATTACGATGGACAATACTTCTCTGGTTTTGAATGCTTGATAGTTTCTATTAATGAATTTACTCAACTTCTTCTCTTTCTGAACTGAACCTTTTTCCATTACATGTATTTTGGCTTTATAGCCCTCTGTCTTCAGTTAAGGATTACAGTTTGTTTTTTCTGTCACAAATATAGTTACATAACTTCTGTGTCTATCCGTAACTATAATCATTTTGACATTACAAGACTTGTAGGAACAGTTAAGGGTTATTTTTCCTAATTACATAAACTGCCTTTTAATCAGCAATGAAACTATAGTAATCCTAAACTGGAAAATAAAAGAAACATCTAACTGTTGCTGACCTGTAAAAAAAAAAAGAAAAATTATTCCCAATAGAATTTAACAGTTCAATAGACTCTCGCTTGTGAACCTGCTTGGAGTCCTTTCTGCCTCGTCACAGTGAGCTGGATCCTCCTGCATCAGGCTCCCGGGGTGAGAAAAGATCATGACTCCTGTTCATTTGCTCCTCTACCGATGTCCCTGTTCGTTCAATCTGCCTGGCGTCAAGCCATGAGCTGTCCTCAACCGGACGGTTCTTCCACTTGACCAGGTACTGAAAATAATTTTTCCGCCGAGTACGCCTAACTACTTGAGTTTTGAGGATGCCTTCGATCTCAGGGGGTTGGACATAAGGCATTTGTCTTTTCCAACTTTCTCTGTCTTCCTGGGTGTTCCGCGTGGATTGTCCGGGTTCATCCTTATTTTCTTCCAACAGATCGCCTGTATAAGGAAACATATCTGCCACATTGAAGATAGGTGATATGCCTGCTCCAGGTGGTAGTTGTATTTCGTAGGCATTCGCTGAAAACTTCCGCAAGATCTTACAAGGCTCTATCTTCTTGTACTTCAGTTTATTTTACGTACCTTTAGGGAACCGGTCCTTACGTAAGTGTACCAGAACTTCATCCCCGACCTCAAAATGAACTTCTCTTCTCCTCAAATCTGCATGTTCCTTATACTTCGAGCTGTTTTCCTGTAATTTTTCCTTCACCTGTTCGTGTAAATCCCTCATTGCATTTGCAAAATCTTCTCCATCCGCACTCCATCGTTCCTGTAAACCAAGATCCCGAAGCTCATGCACTCCACGAGGATGCATGCCATAAAGAATCTGGAAGGGACTGAGACATGTGCTACGATTCGGCGAATCATTGTAAGCAAACTCTGCTTGTGCTAGCACTCGGTCCCACATTCTAGAATTCTCTCCGACTAAGTTGCATAACAGATTTCCAAGACTTCTGTTCACAACTTCTGTTTGCCCGTCGGTTTGCGGGTGATAAGCAGAACTGTAGCTTAATTGGGTGTTCATCTTTTTCCATAAGGTACGCCAAAAATTTCCCGTGAACTTCACGTCTCTATCTGATAGGATGGTTGTTGGTAACCCATGTAATCTGAAAATATCATTAAAAAACAAGTGGGCCACGTAAGTGGCATCACTAGTTTTCCAACAAGGTACAAAATGTGCCATTTTTGAGAAACGATCCACCACTACCATCACCAAATCATATCCTTTCTGTGTTTTTGGCAGCCCCAACACAAAATCTAAACTCACTGAATCCCAAGGTCTGCCTGGAATAGGCAATGGCGTATACAATCCTTTGTTCTGGCTATGTCCCTTCGCTAGTTGACACACCTTACACTTAGCCAGAAAATGTTGTACGTCCCGTCGCATTCTTGGCCAAAAATAAAAGTGACTAAGTTGCTCCAAGGTCTTGTCAATACCAAAGTGTCCAGCGAATCCCCCACTGTGTTTTTCACGAATGATATTCTCCCTCATAGAACAGCTGGGGATACACAATTGTCCTCCCTTAAAAAGAAATTTCTCCTGTATGTTATAGTCCAACCAAGGACTATTTCCCCTTATCAAAGGGTTTTGGCACGCCTCATAGGCTTCTCTGAAATCTGTGTCTATCTTATAAAGATCCCGTAAATGTTCAAAGCCCAAAACCTGCACAGTGCTTTCCTGCAATAGTAAAGCTTTTATGCTCAATGCTTCGGCTACCTTATTCGCTTGGCCACTGATATGTTTCAGCACAAAATTAAAACTCTGTAAGTACTCCACCCATTTGGCATGTCTGTAATTAATTTTTTGTTGCTGCATTACATATTGTAATGCAGAATTATTTGAAAACAGCACGAACTCGTTCCCCAATAAATAATGCCTCAAGTGCCTTAGCGCCTGTACCACTGCGTAGAATTCCTTGTCATACGAGGAGTACTTCTGCCTACTCTCATTCAATTTTTCATTGAAAAATGCCACCGCTTTGTCCTCTTGACTAAGTACAGCCCCGATTGCTGTCCCACTAGCATCACAACGTACCTGAAATAATTTTTGAAAATATGGTAGCCTGAGAATCGGTCTTTCTGTTATTTTCTTTTTCAATAGCTGAAAGCTCTTTTCTGCTACTTCTGTCCATCGAAAAGGTTGGCTGGCCTTTTTGATGGTCTCCAACATAGGAGCACAAATTCCGCTGAAATTTTTAATAAACTTCCTGTAAAAAGTTGCTAATCTGTGGAAACTACGTACCTCAAACAAATTCTTCGGTGACGGCCAATTTATGATTGCTGTCACTTTCTCCGGATCCATCTTTAATTCGTTCTCCGCTATCACAAATCCTAGATAAATTAACTCTCTCTGCAAAAACGTACATTTCTTCAAGTTTATCAATAACTTGTTTTGCTATAACTTCTCCAACACTTTATGCACATGCCGGAAGTTTTCTTCTCGTGTCTTACTAAAAATAAGTATGTCGTCCAAATAAACAATTACGAACTTCCCAATATATTCCTTTAGCATCTCATTCATGAGTCTCATGAAGGTATTGGGTGCATTGCTCAACCCGAACGGCATGACCAGCCATTCATATAAGCCTTCATTGGTTTTAAAAGTTGTCTTCCACTCGTCTCCCTCACGTATCCGAATCTGGTGATATCCGCTTTTTAAATCTATCTTAGAAAAGTAAGCTGCCCCACTTAGACAGTCCATCATATCATCCATACACGGTAACAGAAATCTGTACCATATGGTGATTTTATTGATGGCCCTGGAATCAGTGCACATCCGCCATTCTCCTCCCTTTTTGGGGTCGAGAACTGTTGGTACAGCACATGGGCTCAAACTCTCCCTAATCAATCCTTTGTCCAATAGCTCCTGCACCTGTTTTCTGATTTCTTCATTATCCTGGGGGCTCATTCGATAAGCTGCCTTATTTGGTAAGCTGGCTCCTGGTATGAAATCAATATGGTGACTAATGCTCCACTTGGGAGGTAACTTATCCGGCAAGTCGTCCACTAATATATCTGTAAACTCTTCCAACATCTACTGTATTTCTATAGGCAAATCTGTGATTTCTGTGTGCAACAGAACTGTTCTTGTCTTTCTGACTACCGCATAATTTATCTCGCTGTTTTCAACCTGCTTTAAAAATTGTTTTCCGCTCATAAGCAACGCCTTAGGTTCATTTACTTTAGCTGCCTCTTTCTCTTCCCTGATAGGCACAAGGGTATGCCTAACCCCATCTTTTTCGAACTTATAACAGTTCAATACCCCATCATGTGTCACTTTTCTATCATATTGCCAAGGTCTGCCCAACAAGATGTGGCATACGTCCATTGGCATAATGTCGCAAATGATTTTGTCCTTATAACGTCCTATCTGAAATTCAACTTCACTCTGCTCATCCACCAGCAACTGGTGCCCCTTCTGTAGCCATGAAACTCGATATGGATTGGGGTGTTTCAGACACTTCAGCCCTAACTTCTCCACCATCTCGACTGACACCAAATTGTTAGTACTTCCGCTGTCAATTATCATTTTACAGCATTTACCTTGTGATTTACAAACTGTCCTGAACAGAGCTTTCCGCTGTGTCTGCTCAATACTCTCATCAACTGGCTTCAACAACACCTTATGCAGCACTAAAGCTTCTCCTATTTCTGGGGCATTTTCTTCCTCTTGAGGAGGTGCTGCTACTTCCTCCAGTTGCGCCACATATGCACCTCGCTGTCCAGTTGAATCTATTTCTGGGAACTCAAAAGAGTGGTGCCCCCACTTGTGACATCTGTAGCACTGGTAACCAGTTCCCCTTCCACGGCCATTTCCTCTGCCGCGCTGAAACGATCTGCCACCTCTCGTTCCATCTCCTTTTTCTGTTGTTCCCAAAATCCTTGAACTGCTGGCTTCCTCGCTGTTGCTGGCAGTTCGGCCCCTGCCATAGGACTGGCCTCTTCCTCCGGTAGACCCTCGTCCTCTCCGGGCATTCTATCTTCGGTTAAGTTTTTCCTCTGCTTTGATCACGCTTTGATATGCCTCCTCCGTATTGTTGGGAGAGAAAATGCTTATTTCATCCAAAATCTCCATCCTCAGCCCATTTACATATTTGGTTGTCCTTTCTGCTGTATCCTCTGTGTATCCTGCTCGCAAATTTACTTGATAAAATTCCTCCGTATACTCTTTCATAGTCAGTCCCCTCTGTCTCAAATTCCGAACCTGCCTATGTAACGCGATTTGGTAATCTCTTGGCAGAAATCTGCCCTTCAATTTAGCTACCATCCTCGTCCAAGTTTTTATCGGAGGTTTGTTCAACCTCTTCCTCTCGTTCTGGATACTGTCCCACCATAGGGTTGCGTGTCCTTTCAGCTTTGTTGCTGCAAACTTGACCCTACCATCTTCACTAACTTCCTCGAATTCAAAGTACTTGTCCATCTCTCTAATCCAATCTAATACAACATCAATCGATAAACTGCCATCGTAGGTTGGTAATTCTGGTTCTGGTCTACTATTTGACAATAATACAGACTTCAATAACTTCACTTCTGGTGAGTCACCTTCAGGCCCATCTGCCGCTACTTCCACTTCTTCTTCACTCACATCACCTAACTTTGGATCTCTCCTCCTGCCTGCCTCTACTGCTTCCAATCTAGTAGTAAGAACTCCGAGTTCTTCTCTTAACGTCTCATCTGCCATTCTATGGGCACCTCTGCCTCATCCTCGTCTACCTATATCCATTTCTCCCAAATCTCTTCAACTCAAACAGCTCTGATACCACTCTGATGGAACCCAGCCCACTTGGCGTTACTTTTGCGCTTTATGTTATGTCTGGATTGTCGACGTGGCGGTAGGATGTTGTTTTCCCGTGGTTCTATGGTTGGTGGTAGCTGGATATTGAATGTAGTGGTTAATGTGGCAGTACCCTGCCTCGGTAAACTATTCAACCCTAACTTAACGCGTCTTCTCAACTCTTCGGTGGTTATTGTTCTGTTTGTTCTGATGGTTTGTGAGCTCTGAGTATGGAAAAATGATGGGTGTGCTGTGCTATGGTTCCTTCAGCTCTGTAATGCAATTCGTGGGAAATTAACTTTGTTTGGACTAGTTCTGGTTGTTGGTTGAGACCTTCGCTACGCGTTTGGTTACTTATCCGCCTGTTCGAAAACAATGTTGTTTGGCTATGGAGGTTTCTTGCCTGGTTTTTGTGCTCGCTCTTCGGTAAGTCGCCCTGTTACTCTGTTGGCTATGTCTTCGGTAGAATACTGGTTGTCTCGCTTGCTTGTAATTGTCACTATGACTGTGGTTGGTCGTAAGTCGACTATGGCTCAAATTCAATCTTCCTGTTCTATCATGTAGCTTTCATTATTCAGTCTCTGTGTATGCTACTGGTTTTCTGGTTTATCATTCCAAGTTCGACTGCTGGTAATTTTTCTGGGTTCGTTCGACTTCTTATGACGCTGCCTTGACTGTGGCTACAAGCACACGGTTATGCGGGAGGCACCTTCAGTTTTAACACAGGTAAAATTTTTGTTCCATGATTCAATTTCCGCTACTCCTCGTTCTGGGTCTAACCCCAAATTGCTCCTTTTCTCTTCAGTCGCTCGGTGGCATCCTCTGTTCCAAGTATGGCTTCTCCTCGTGTCCTCCAGGTAAGGGTTTATTTTTGTTATCAGTTTTTTTTTTTTTTTTT